>JAJMCM010000020.1:0-136358 GCA_030565665.1 Zygotorulaspora chibaensis | reverse complement strand
GTAATTCTACCCGTGCCCAAATTTGTCTACCCGTGACTACCCGTACCCAGTACTGGCCTACACGACAGATTAGAGATCACGAGACACGGAGTAGTGAGGGCAGTGCTGCGACGGCAGGTAAGGCGACAGAATAATAGGATACCGATGTCTTTCCCTCTGAAAGACCGTATTTAGCTGCTGGATGTTCACTCTATGGCTGATGCGAGTTACAGCAAGCCGTTCTGTAACCGGGTTGGCATTAGCCATGGATTTGGCCCTTTGTCGGCCGCTCCCGTTGCGCCTTCTGAATGAAAGTTTTAGCCGCCGAAGACAGGACGGGTAACACATACTTTTGTTCTCGGCTGAAGAGGGTTACCCGTCTGCTAAGCATTTGAAAATTTTTTTGAAGTACATACAAGTCCATGAGATGAGATGCGATGAGATGAGATGAATAAAGACGAGCAACGATTGCACACAGATAGAACGCTCGTGCATCCCAAGAAACGAATTTCTACACATTATGAGTGCCGACTCAGGATTAGGGTCATTGAAAGACATGGTGGCCTCTAAATTGGAGAAAAAGTCTAAAAAGGCAAAGAAATCGAAAGGCAATGTGAAGGTGAAGGCCAGCCTTGACCATGAATCATCGCACGAAGCGGTCGATAACGTTCTGCGTCGCGAAGCCTTAGAACTGGGGGCCACGGAGGAAGATATAAAGCTAGTTGCAGGTTTGGTCGAGAACGTAGAGGACGAAGATGCTAGCGAACAAGAGTTCGGATCCTCTGGCGAAGCTGAAGGAGACGAAGGTATCAAGGATGATTTACAATCTTTCCTTAAGACATTGGGCCTGGACAAGGAGAAGATGGATGTCGCCGAGGCTGTGGCTGAAGCCGAAGCCGAACTCGACGCTGCAGTCGAAGCTGAGGTTGAACCGGAAAACAGCGAAGAGGAGGAAGAAGACCTAAACCTTAGTTCAGACTCCGAAGCAGAGCCAAAATCAGGCCCCGAAGAAGAATCCGAAGAGGAGAAAGCAACGGAACCAAAATCCAAAGAAAAAAAGGCTAGCGGGTTCGTAGCTCAAAATGATATGGTCGACTCTGATAAGTTGGCCGTCCCTTTCGATAGATCATGGTACGATGTGCCGTTGGATCCGCAATTAGAAAGAAATATGAGAGACAATGATACTCAACTGACTCGCGAACAGATTGATAAATTATATGAGAAGGGTAAGGAAGCCTTAGAAGAAGACAATAAGACGTACTACGAAGAGTTTACCAAAGAATCATCCCAGAAAAAGTTCATGTCTCAAATTTTGACAGGCGGTACTTTAAATGATAAAATTTCAGCATTAACCTTGTTAATCCAAGAATCTCCAATCCACAATACGAAATCCTTTGACACTTTAGTTTCATACTGTAATAAAAAATCAAGAAACTCGATCCTACAGAGTATCAACGCATTGAAGGATTTATTTTTGAATGGGTTATTACCCGACAGGAAGTTGAGATATTTTAAGAACCAACCTGGTTTATCAATGATGATCAACAAGAGAACTCTAGCAATTTTTTACTTCGAGGATTTTCTCAAGAAGAAATTCTTTCAAATCTTGGAAGTATTCGAAAAGTTATCTCACGATCCAATTATTCACGTCAGACTGCAGTGTTTGAATCACATTTTTGATCTTTTAAGCGCCAAGCCAGAACAAGAGTTTAATTTGTTGAGATTGATGGTTAATAAATTAGGTGATATTGATTCGAAAGTTTCATCTAAGGCATCCTATCTGCTATTGAAGGTACAACAGGCACATCCAAATATGAAGGGTGTCATAATTGATGCAATCGTCGACGTTGCACTGAGACCTAACGCTGATTACCATACGACTTATTACTCAGTAATCACCCTGAACCAAACGATTTTGAAAAGATCTGAAGACTCGATAGCAAACAAACTAATAAAGACATACTTCACGTTATTCGAAAAATTCTTGTTGAGTACCGATGGCGACAACGCTGAAGACAACGACAAAGGCGATGTGAAAAGTACCGCTCAAGGTTACGAGGCAAAAAGAAAAAAGAATTTCAAGAAAGGTAAGAAGGGTGGTAAATCGATTAAGAATGAAAAAACAGAATCCGATCTAGTAAGTGAAAGGAATTCGAAATTGTTTAGCGGGCTATTGACAGGTGTCAATCGTGCATTCCCGTTCGCCCAGATTCCCGCAAAAGTCTACGAAGCACACCTAGAAACTTTGTTCAAGATCACACATTCTTCAAATTTTAACACATCGGTCCAGGCACTTGTGCTAATCAACCAGGTCGTTTACAAGGCTCAACTAGACAATGATAGATATTACAGAACCTTGTATGAGAGTTTGTTGGATCCTCGGCTAGTTTCGTCGTCGAAGCAAGGTGTCTACCTGAATCTGCTATACAAATCCTTGAAACAAGACTCTCCAAATGTCCCCCGAGTGGAAGCCTTTGTGAAGAGAATTTTGCAAGTCTGTTCGTACTGGTTGAACATTGGTACGATCGCTGGTTTCTTCTATTTGTTGCTGCAATTAGTCGAGATTGTTCCGCAGATCAGGAATCTATTAACCAATACACCAACCGATTCAGAATACCAATCAGAGGATGAAAACGACGTTAAGGACAGTCTAAGGAAACACCAAGAATATGACAGTCGCAAACGTGATCCCAAGTTCGCCAATGCAGACAAATCCTCTCTGTGGGAGCTGATTCACTTCAATAACCATTTCCACCCCACCATTCAAATGTATTGTCAGGCGTTCATCGAAAATAAAAAGGAGGACATTGCTAAGCCTGATCTTGGTTTGTACACGCTCGCCCATTTCCTGGACAGATTTGTATACAGAAATTCAAAGCAAAAGGCAAACGTGAGGGGTACGTCGATTATGCAACCGTTATACGGGGGCTCGAGTCTCGACTCCAATTTGTTAGTGAGATCAACAGATTACATCAGCAAGGAAATTCCAGTCAACACAGAAAACTGGCTGAACAAAAAGATTCAGGATATCAAGCCGGACGAGAAATTCTTTCATCAGTACTTCACTACCAAGCAAGGCTCCATCAAAACGGCTCAAAAAGCCCAGGCAGCCCATGGCGATGAGAGTGATCTGGATGAGGACGACGTTTGGGACGCCTTGGTGAAATCAAGACCAGATGTGGAAGATGACAGCGATGACGAAGACGGATTAAATTTCGACGACGAAGAATTCGAGATATCAAGTGACGAAGACATTCCCGAAGAAGCTGAAGATCAAAATAGCAGCAATAGCGAGGATGACGAGTTTTTCAGCTTTATCGATGATAACAACGAGCAACCGAAAAAGAGAACACACGACGCGATCGTTTCCGAGTCCGAGTCCGAGCCCGAGTCGGAATCTGATATCAAGGCTGCGTCTGAGTCTCAAGATGAGGGAGATCAAGGGGTTACTGACACGGTGACACAGAACGGGGTAAAGAATAAGAAGCCGAAGTTGAAAAATTTACCATTGTATGGCTCTGTAGAAGATTACGCCAAGTATTTGGACTCTGACGAGGAGGAAGACCAAGAAGCGAAGTAGGAAAATTAAATATCTCGAAGCCCATAAAAGGCTCGTCCAGCCTTAGCCTCTCGTAGAAAAAGAAGAGATAGAATCCAGCTCGAAGTCCAGATTCGAACGCACTTCCGAAGTATGGAACAAAGCGTTAAGCGAGCTGCAACACCGCCCTTGGTGTTGCGAGGCACCTATGTAAGTATATATCTGTCTTTTCTCCTGAAGTAAAAATAACAGCTAAAAAGTGTTGCAACTCTAAAACTGACGTCACCGGCCCCTCAGGAAGGAGAGATAGCCCACAAAAACCAACCACGTCCAGGCCTGAGCTCGACTCGGGGGACACAGAGCGGTGGCCATTGGCCCAAAATAGCAACAGCCTGACACCTTGATTTCCGTAACCCGCCCGGCCCAGGTGTATTCCGTCCTAGTTACAAGTCTATTCAAGCAGTAGGCTAGCCTACGATATAGGGCAGGCAACAGGCAGTAACTACGGTATGTCACGGATCCCAAAGCGGACATTGTTTCATGTAAATGTTGACCAAGAATGTGATCTAGTCCTAAAAATCGAGAAAAAGGCGCTAGCCCGCCCTCCACTCCATACTTCGCTACTGAATTCAGAAGAACTAAAACCCGAACATATTCCTTCTAAATCCCGGCTGCCCGTTCTTTTCACTGCTTCACCCGTGTTTCAGGCGCGTTTCCAACAAACTAGCAAGAAGTTTCATAGTGAGAGAGCCAAACCTAAAAGCCACTTCTATTTATTGCATCCCGATAGGTACGCCCATTTGTGTTGACCTTTGAGTCGCCAATGGCTTACTCCTGGCTGGGTGATAAGCCCCTCCTCAGCTTGTACAATTCGCACATGAGTCAGAATGTCCATGGATAAGTTCTTTATTACTGCATGGTCTCTTGCTTCCGATCTGCCATCAATACTCGAGTATGCTGCTCCCATTTCTTGGGCAGAAAATTTTTCTTCTACGATTCAGATTCACGTATTTTAAAGGACGTGTACTGGGTAGCACGTAATCTTGCTATTATTTTCGGAAAATTATTCTATACATCCTCCCTGAAAAGAATCAATCGTCATCCATTTTCATTTTTATACTATTTATTTGCATAGTTCGCTAGCTTTTCCTATCTCTTAATTGACCTTGCTTGAAACCCAAAAAAAAGCACTAATACAAAACCGTGGTATCCATAGCGTAGTCGATCAGTGAGAGGAACAGACGGGGAGAGCTTTACTAAACCATTGAAGTAACGAAAATTCGACACATTGATGGGAGACACTGTAGACGCTGCTATTGGTTCTACAGGAGGTCGTGCGAATGATTTGAATTTTCAAGAAAGAGATACCAAGCATGAGAAGCTCGACATTCGAGGCGAACATCAGGGGCGCAATGCTGCAAGTGACGCAGATAGGTCGGATGCCGGTGCTGATGCGAATCTCAGTGTGATCGTGAGTGCGAGCGTGAATTTAAACTTGAACGCGACTCGCCAAGCCGACTTGGCTGGGGCTGGAGCTAACGGTGCAAAGAGCGAGGGCAAAGGTGATGGGCACAATGGCATTGGTGGTGATGAGAACCACTCTCGCTCCCCTGTTCAGGACCAAAATCAAGGTGGGACCACCAGCAGCAATGTGCCTAAAGCTCCAGGAGACGCTGAGCCACTTGTTAGTGCAACTGGCAATGTTAGTAATTGGAACCCGGCGAATGCCAAAGTGTTTGACGTGTACATGGACAATGGGTCTTCGCAGACCTCTCAATTGCTGGATATATTTTCCTGCGGGAATAGCCAAAAAGATTCTTCCACAACGAGCCTAAAGAAACTGGCGAGTGACGATGATCTAGAGCTGTATAATTCTGGTACGGGCAAAAGGTCGCACGGGTTCTTGGACAAGCTGAATACCAAGAAGTTCAAGATAGGTGCTCATACAACCAATGAAAGAAAACAGTTGAACTCGCTAACTTTGCCTATGGTCAAATTGGAGCCGCAACCTCAAGCACTACCGCCACAATTGCCGTATGGCTTACAGAATGGGTTGCCTCACTCTGCACCTATTCAGGGCGAGCAGTTAACAACTTTTGGCCAAACTGATAAATGGCCAAGTAAGATGGAAAATGCTTTTGTCGCTGCATTAAGACTGATTATCAAGAACGGGACTTCAAAATTCAAGATATTAGAAAAGAATTATGGGCGGAATGAACTAATATCTCTTTTTGTTCAGTATCATACCGGTGAAATTAGAACGAAAAAGCAGATTTCTTCGCATATCCAAGTCTGGAAAAAGTCGATTTCGAACAAAATATCTAGTAATTTCAAAGTGAACTCCCTAGATGAAGAAATTTTGCAATTGATCGAGGACGGTGCACCTCAAACAAATGAATCAATAAAATTATTTTACTCTTGTTTCGAGGAAATAGTCTCGGCTTTATCCAAACAGTCGCGAAGTGTCCAATCGAGAAACTCGTTGGGCCGAGACTCAATGCCACATTATTCTTATTTAGTATCTCCGGCGCAAAGTGCTACGAATCCCATTGTACCGTTTTCTCATTCTGATCAACAGCCACAACCACAGTCACAGCAACAGCAAGTTTCCCAACCCGCTACACCATTGGACTATGCAAAATCAATCTATGGCAGTCTGAAAACATACAAATGTGTCCCAGTGAAGGTTCAAGATCAAGCTTCAATGCGTCAAGATATTCCACAAACCCAGACAGCGCAACGACCACCCCAACCGTCACAATCGCAACAACCACTACATGTCTATATCAATCCTTCACAAAAGAACTATTCAGTACCCAATCCAATCCTGCAATCCGCAAAAGACTTGGAGTATCAACAAAGACAATTGATAGAAAACTTATCAAATAATCAAAACCAATTCAAACTACCTTCGGTATCTCAGAACTTATATGTAAGAAATTTACAACCTCCTCCTAATATACAAACCTCACAAAACATATACACTCCTTCTCAGCCAGTAGTAACGGGACCAATGCCTCATTATCCAGTGGCATATAATCAACTCCAGCATAATGGGGATCAAGTACCTGCTGGTTTGGTACTACAACCTAATAAATACTATCAACAGCCACAAATTTATGTGCCTGTGTCTGCTCCACCTGGTCCTGGCAACAATGCGACTACGGGGTTTCAGGCTAATTATTTGCCAATGAAAGATTCCCAGCAATCGCAACAAAACCATCCATCATCTGGTTCATTCTCCGCCTCTCCTTCAAATCAAAACGTTAATCCAAGGGGAAGAGAACCTTACCAACTCAGCGGAAACAAGCAGTAATTTTTCCAGGCAGTTGGGAAGCCAAAATTAAGTCATTCTATATAAAACATAATATATTACTGTACCTAAAAACGCGCCAAGCGAACGAACTCAACTGGTAGCAATATTGTTGTAGTATTAGTCTAACCCTTGTACATTTTTTACTTTATTGATAGTATTCTTTACTTTATTGATATTGTTCTTTACCTTATTGATAGTGTTCTTTACTTTATTTATAATGTTCTTTACTTCCTTGGTAGTGCTTTTTTCCACAGCGCTGGCACCTGTCCGGCCTGAAAATTTTTTATTCAAGTATATTCGATGAGCACTAAGAAGTAGCTATACAGTTCGCGCAAGGTCACTGTAGAGTGCTTCTAATTTCTTAATTAACCATAGGAGGTAGTTGCTGTTTGGTGTATTTTTTTACCACAAATATGCTGCCGAGACTAACTCTTCTACGACAATTATGTCGTGTTAACAGAGGCCAGTCACCACCTCTTTACCATACTTTATCCGGTACAAAGATAGCAAAGTCTATCAGAGTGGAAGCAAATCAGGAGATTGAATCCATCAGGCAAAGGTTTCCTGATTTCGAGCCTAAGCTAAAAATTCTACAGATAGGTGGCAGGCCAGATTCGTCAACATATGTTCGCATGAAACTGAAGGCCTCTACTGAAAGTGGTATCGCCTGTGACGTTGAAAAACTGCCAGATCATATAACTGAAGTCGAATTATTGAATAAGATTGAGCAAATTAATGATGATGATTCCATTCACGGGATCTTGATACAATTGCCTTTACCAAAAAATTTAGATGAGGCAAGAATTACCAATGCCGTATCCTATAAGAAAGATGTTGATGGGTTCCACCGCTACAACGCGGGTGAGCTGGCTAAGAGAAATGGCAGCCCTTTCTTCATTCCGTGTACACCAAACGGATGTATCAGGCTGCTGAAGGAAGCAGAGGTCGATTTGAATGGCAAAAATGCTGTCGTTATAGGTAGATCAGATATCGTTGGTACTCCCGTATCTAATTTACTGAAGAACATGAATGCCACTGTAACAATGTGCCATAGTCGTACAAAAAATATCCCAGAACTACTATCAACTGCTGACGTCGTCGTTGCTGCATGCGGCATGCCACAGTACGTCAAAGGGGAATGGCTAAAAGAGGGGGCTGTTGTTATTGATGTCGGTATCAATTATATCCCAGATGCTTCGAAAAAGTCTGGTGTTAGGTTAGTTGGAGATGTTGATTTTGAATCAGCAAAGAGCAAATGTTCCTACATCACACCAGTCCCTGGTGGAGTTGGACCAATGACAGTCGCTATGCTGGTTCAAAATGTTTTGAGTGCCGCTAAGAGACAGCTAACAGAGTCTGATGGTATGCCAAAAATCGCTCCTCTACCCCTCACTTTAAAAACCCCTGTGCCTTCAGATATTGCTATCTCTAGGAGTCAGCAACCCAAACCAGTTCAAGAAATCGCGGAAGAATTGGGCATACACAACCATGAGCTAGAACTTTATGGGCATTATAAGGCCAAGGTTTCTTTGTCGATTTTGAATCGTTTGCGCGATCGTGAGAATGGTAAGTATGTTCTCGTGGCGGGCATTACTCCAACTCCATTAGGTGAAGGTAAATCTACCACCACGCTAGGCCTTGTTCAAGCGCTAACCGCTCATTTGAACAAACCTTCCATTGCCAATGTCCGTCAACCATCTATGGGTCCAACTTTTGGCGTGAAAGGTGGCGCCGCCGGTGGTGGTTATTCTCAAGTCATTCCAATGGATGAGTTCAATATGCATTTAACTGGTGATATCCATGCTATTGGAGCGGCTAATAATTTGCTAGCAGCCGCAATTGATACTAGAATGTTCCACGAGAAAACACAGAAGAAAGATTCCACATTTTATGGGAGATTGGTGCCAAAGAAGAAAGGCACCAGAACTTTCACTCCATCTATGTTGAAGAGATTGGAAAAATTGGGGATCGCTAAGACAAACCCAGATGAATTGAGCCCCGAGGAAATCAAAAAATTCGCTAGATTGAATATTGACCCTGAAACGATTACCATCAAAAGGGTTGTTGACGTGAATGATAGAATGTTGAGACAAATTACTATCGGCCAAGCACCAACAGAGAAGGGTCAAACAAGATCTACTGGCTTTGACATAACCGTTGCTTCTGAATTAATGGCTATCCTTGCATTATCTAACGATTTGAAAGATATGAGAAGACGTATCGGGCGTATTGTCGTTGGTGCAAACTACGACGGTGAACCAGTTACAGTTGAAGATGTTGGATGTGCGGGTGCTTTAACCGCACTAATGAAGGACGCCATTAAGCCAAATCTAATGCAGTCATTAGAGGGAACACCAGTTATGGTTCATGCGGGTCCATTTGCCAATATTTCCATTGGTGCATCCTCTGTTATTGCAGATAAGATCGCCCTGAAATTAGTTGGCAAATCAAAACATTCTCATGTCCAAAATCAGGAGCCTGGTTATGTGGTCACGGAGGCCGGCTTTGATTTTACTATGGGTGGTGAAAGGTTTTTCAATATTAAATGCCGTGCTTCTGGCCTATCACCTGATGCTGTCGTCTTGGTTGCTACTGTCAGAGCATTAAAATTGCATGGGGGAGCCCCTGACGTCAAACCTGGCCAGTCTTTACCTTCTGCGTATACTGAGGAGAATGTCGACCTAGTTGCGAAGGGTGTCGCCAATTTGTGTAAACAGATTTCCAATGCGAGACAATTTGGTGTTCCGGTAGTCGTTGCAATCAATAAATTTGAAACCGATACTGAGGCTGAAATTGAAGTTATCAGGGAGGCGGCAACGAAAGCTGGCGCGTCTCATGCTGTCGCAACTAATCATTGGGAAAAGGGTGGTGAAGGAGCTATCGATTTAGCTCGCGCTGTTGTCGACGCTACCCAGCAGCCATCCAATTTCAAGTTCTTGTATGATGTGGAGCAGAGTACCGAGGACAAACTAACTACCATTGTCCAAAAGATGTACGGAGGTGCTAATATTGAAATCTTACCTGAGGCACAAAAAAAGATTGACATGTATAATAAGCAAGGTTTCGGAAACTTGCCAATTTGCATTGCAAAAACGCAGTACTCTTTGTCACATGATGCTACATTGAAAGGTGTTCCCACGGGTTTCACTTTCCCCATTAGAGATGTTAGAGCATCAATTGGTGCTGGTTATTTATATGCTTTAGCTGCAGAAATTCAGACCATTCCTGGTTTATCCACATACGCCGGTTACATGAATGTTGAAATAGATGAAGATGGAGAGATCGAGGGTTTATTCTGAATAGTCCCATTCAATAGTTATTGTTATAGATAGATGTATACTACCAACAAATAATAATATTATATTTCATATGACCCTTTTTGCAGAACGAATATGCGATCTACTTGGTCAAAGAAATAATTCTTATCAAAAAATAAAAAACTGAGGTTTGCATTTAGAGACAACCGAAACGAATAAGAAAGATATATCCAAAGAGCCATGATAACCAGTGCATCAGAATGGGTCTACCGCCATACTCCAGGACAGGAGAAAGTGGCGAGAATGGCAAGAGATGGGGTTGCGCCAGATGGTGCTAAGATGAAAGAACTAAGCTGTCAGAGGTGGCACATATTATTTCCTCCCATTAATCCAGGCCAATATATAGCAGGCTCAGCTGATTATATCCCCCTATACCATGATGGTATTGTGATGGACGAAAGAGAGGAGTTGGAAATTCTTTTCGAGAGTTTACCTTGATACGGTCTCCCTGGAAGAGAAGCATCTTCCAATATTTAGTGCATCGAATGGGCAGGTCCCATTCTGTTGTTTTAGAGTGGATATTTGTGTCTTAACTCTGAGTAGTAAGTATGTATTTATTTCGACTTTATTAATGGAAAATCTAGTAGATGGTTATACTAAGTAAACGTACAGAAGAAATAGAGAAAAATGAGCTTATATGAAAGCAAAAGAAACATTCATTTGTGTGAAAAACAATACTTAAATCCCTAAGTTTAAGCATCCTCCTTCAATAAGGCTTCTCTCTTTTCAGCAACTCTTTGAGCCCTTCTCTCACGAGCGGCTCTGTTCTTGACTCTTCTAGCTTCAGCTTCTTCCTTCAAAGCCTTTTCACGTTGAGCATCAGCCTTAGCTTGGATGATGTGCTCGACCAAAGCTCTCTTGTGCTTGAAAGCGTTACCCTTGGACTCCTTGTACAAGACGTGGTACAAGTGCTTGTCAATCTTACCGGCATCACGGTATTTAGCCAATAATCTTCTCAAGACACGCAATCTTCTGATCCAGACAACTTGAGATGGCAAACGTGCTTCTCTGGTACCCTTTCTCTTACCGTAACCGGTGTGACGACCATTTCTCTTGGATAGAGCGTAAGCTCTGGTTCTAGATCTAGAGTGAACAGTCACGGCCTTCTTGACGATGGTACCGTTCTTGACCAACTTTCTGATGGAGTTTCTGGAGTTAGCTTGAGCAAGTTCGGTGGTTTCACTTGGATCCAACCAAACCTTTCTCTTACCAACGCCCATGACAGCAGCGGCAAGTCTCTTTTGAGTACGTAAGTTAGCCCTATAGTAATAACGAAAGTTCATTCATGTTAGTATATATTTCTCGCTGACAGTGATGTAATATTAACGATGAGATGGCTATCAAAATTTTTGATGCACAACTGACGGTGATGTTTTTGGTCACATTGGAAACTTGTACCCAGTTAAAATGGTCATAAAACATAATAGATTGAGGATTCAAATTCTGCCACATTACTTCCATTTTTCGATATTTGGGTAGCTCGACCATTGGTACTTTTGTTGAATAATGATGGGTTCTCTCGTCTGTAACGTCTTCGAACTTCTTCCGTCATTGGCCATCTCGTTTTGCTTAATACTCTATCTCCTCTCTCTTGATGGATCAAACATACATTTTTGCTTTCGGTGTTTCTTATCCTGTTTTGAGTGCAAATACCTTACCAACAAGAAATTGTTATAGCTATGTTTAATAACTGTTTTTCTTCGATAGTATGGTTTCACGCTAGAACTTCACGGCTGCGGAACACAGTACCTAGGTTGGATGATGGCCTTGCTTCCCACTGGTGAAGCAATTTTCCCACCGGAGGCGACGACAGCATTGCGAACGGAACGAGCTGCTGGCCGAGCCAGGCTGGGAGCTTACGCGGGCCGCAAGCAAGCAGGCCAACTCCTCGTCAGGCCAGACAGGGCGGGATGAGCAGCAGACTCTTCCGTGACGTCTCGCCGGGCGTAACGTCCAGTTGAAGAAAAAGTCGCAACGTTCAAAGACGCAGTTGCCTCTCGGCCGGCGCGCCGTTCAAAAACAAATATATGGGTGTACTGCTTCTGATCACATGCGCAAATGTACAGGTGTTTGGCGAACAGTCATTAGCTTGTGCGGGCCGTAAGAAAATTTTCCATATACATTTTGCAATGAGATGAGATGAGCCTACAACACTGGACCCTCTTCCAAGTCGTAGAGAAGGTAACAGTTCAGTTCAATTAAAACCTATTATTATCTTCAGATGGCTAAATCACTTCGTGCCAAATCCCAAGTACAAGCCAAGTCAATAAAACGTCGAGGCACTTTTAAAAAAGTCGAAGATGCCAGAGCTGAAAGATTATCTGAAAAGTTGAAGAAAGATCTTATAGATCAAAAACTGAAGTTACTGCAGGAAAAGAATAATAGCGAGGGTATGGATGTCGATGCTAAAGTTGCTGAGAGTGTACAAGAGGAACCCAAATCTGATAAAAAAGTAAGCACATCAGGCTGGAGGAATGCTCGACATCACGATTATAAAAAGGTTAGAAAGTTGAAGAAGACCAAAAAGAATGCGTTTACCAAATTCTAAAGAAATAGCGAATGGGTATTCTTTTTATTTCATTTGTAATTATACTATCAGTAGTAATAGGCTAAGTAATAGTTATAAAAAGATAAAATGAAAGGCAAGATATGACTTGGTGTGAAATATTACAATTAAATTATGGGTTACGAAGTTGAAAATGAGAGTGGGATGCCACGTCAGAGAGAATAAATGCGAAAGGTTTCTGATCTGGTTCGATTATCACGACAAAGAAGTTGCAGAATGGGAAGACCGAACCCCCTTTGCCTTTGCTCTTCTTTCTCTTCTCAAACGACTTTGCATCATGTAATATGTCGCTCTTCTTATTATGGTCTCTAGAACCGAGCGATCGTACTCCGGGTATTTTCCCTTCACACGATCATGTAATTCGTCAATTAGTTTAATTCTATATTCTTTGGAAGTATCACGAACCCACGTTTTGTATCCTAGAGGATAATGAAGTTCATTTTCGAATATATCCAAAATGAATCTTTCCCTTTTCAATGCCTCCTCCGGCGAGTCTAATTGAAGCACCTGAGCCAAACCTTGCGCGGAGAGTCTCGAATCAGAAACTTTTTTATTAGGGTCAATTATGTTCGGCCCCGCCGAATTCATCATTATATCTGTTTCTATGTGTGCCGCTGCAGCATCTACCGTTGCCGCTGCTGCAGTAGTTGTTGCAGTTATTGCAGTTGTTGTTGCAGTAGCTGAGCTCAGTGCTGAGCTCGACGATGAATCAACTGAGAGGTTATCATGCGCGAATGGGTCGGCATAAGTGCTTGCCGTCAAAGTTGAATGAGCGTTCGCAGAGGCAGCCTTCCTAGAAGCAGAATAGCGTCCTTGTCTTGGCTGTTTTACATAATTAGCAGTGTGCGACGCAACTGTTGCCGTGCTCTCGTTGGAAAGTTTCGAGTTCAGCGTTCCTGGCAAGTTTACCATTAAAAATGACGACGAAGATGCCATAGATTGTAAGGCTGGTCTTTGATCAGAATCATTTGTAATCTCTTTATCTAAATCCGCTTGACTGGCATTGAAAGATTTGAGGTCAATGGAAGACAGTATTGAACTGGGAGATAATTGATCACTTGACAAATCTAACGAATATGACGAGCTCGAGATTGAACCAGCCACCGACGAAATCATCAGTGGATCTCTGCTTAGATCGTGTTGTTTATCCTTTACATTGAAAAGGTCGCTAGCCACGAAGTTATAAGGACTAGTAGTGTTATAACTGCGACTTCTTTTGTTTAGCTTGTTATTAGTGTGCTTAAAGTTGTAACTCATTGTTAGGATTGGCGAGATAGTATTAGGGAAATCAGCTGATAAAGAAGAGTCTTCAAAATTTTTTTTGAAATGAGTGGTAGTTAAAGGGTAATCCAAGTTCAGTGTTTGAACAATTGGATCTGTGTTAGTGATGTTGCCATCCTCTTCATTATCATCGCTATAATTGTACTGATAATCTAAGTTATTGTCATAATCGTCCTGCTCTTCTTCCTCATCATTTCTCTCGTTGAAAACAAAACCTAAATTATCATTCAATTGATTTCTTGTGCTATCTAAACTCTCCAAATCCTCAACAATTTGTGAATACATAAGTTCTTTTCTCACTATTGCAATGTACTAATGAACTTAAAGCTGCTGGTATATTATTTTATATATATAATTTATTATGGTGCATAGTCAAGTGAAATAAAATAGCAAAAGAAAAAAAACGTCTTTCTCCAAACACGAATATATATATATAAACGCACTTATATGTGAGTATGCTGATATCTAGTATATGTAAGGACTTCACTAATTGTGACCCAGTTGGGATTTGAAACTTTTGATGATCAAAAAAATAGTGGATTCCTCACTTTAGAAAAGAAAAATAAAAATAAAGCCTGTTATCTGTACTGGCATTCTAAAATTCCACATTTCCCTATTGTCTAAATCATCTACGTATGGCTATACTAGCCAGAAAAACAAATTAGTCAATTTTACCACCATGGTACCTAAGGTAATGGTTTAGGTAGCTCCATCAGTATCCATAATTGTAAATAAGAAGAAGACTACCTGGGCAATTTCTTTTAACGACCGTGCGTAATGCATTAAAAAGGGAAATTCGTGCTTATCTGAAAGTGATTTTCTTAGCAAAAAGAAATGTGAAATTCCGGCGTACATGTTTTCATGTCTGAGCTTTTTGACTGTACATGAATTGAGCATTTTGTAAATGGGTATACAAATCGTGGTCTTGTGCACAAGATAAGTACAAAGCTAAGGTATTTATTTATTAAGAGGGTTCCATTGAACAGGGCTCCATTGAACCGAGCATCCATATATCGATCAATTGAACCCTCTGTTACTTGAGAATATTTTGTTGAAGCCTGTACTCGCTCTTTGCAATTTGTAACGGCTTGATTCTTAAGGTAGTAGTACTTCTTCTCTTCGGGAAACGAATCGCCCTATTTCTGAATTCGTCCTTTCAGGGCCTCGATGAAGTCCATGGCTACCACGTGAAGGAGCCTTCCTCAGAAAACGACGCAGAGACCGGGTAGACATCACCGGGGAGGCCCGTTTAATGCACCGACCTGCGCTACAACATGACATCCCACCGTTTTTTTTTTTTTTTGTTTTCACTTTTGTCTTCGGTCCTGAAGACCTCGGGCTTCGAACGCTCGGACAAGCTATTTTAGCTCCGAGGTGACGGGCCTACGTAGTCAGCAAATTTGTCTCGGTTAAGGGTAAGCTATCGTTCAAGAATGTCTAACGATAGGCTGTAGTTGTCCTTTTCGCCTAGGTTCTTCTCTTCACGTTACATTTCTTTTTCCACCAAACTCTAAACGCAACTCAGCTCCTGACGACTTCCCGATGTCCGAGCTGGGAAAAGTTTGCAGACGGGACAAACGTACAAATGTCCGGTAATCATGTGACCCATACTTTTTTGCTTTAGCCGCTCATCCCTTGTAGCTCTACTGCAACGAACGACGCATGCGAGGCAGTGCGCGGAGAGAGAAAGAGAATATATATATATATATATATAGATAAGTACATGCTTCCGCCGGAGAACCAAACAGTAGCGTTTCTACGACGACACAAGAAAGTATTACCAGCGAGAACCAAGATGTCGTTCGTTTGTATACCAATAATTTGTGGTGTGAAGCAATGGGACAAACCGTACGACAGCGATCCTAAATTCAACTCGATTTACTGTCCAAATTGTCACAACAGAAGCGTGAGTCCGGTCAAGAGGAAGGAGTTCATATCCATATGGTTCGTGCCTGTTTTTCCCATCTTCTGGGGCAAACAGTTGAGGTGTCCAATCTGCAATTGGAGGCAGGACTTCAAAAGTAAGGAGCAGCTCGAAAAAGTGTTGAAAGAACAACAATACATCGCCACGTGATCCTGGCCGGCGCGACACCTGCCTTTCGAGCGCTAGCATGAGGTCACGAGCTCAATCTTCAGACTCCGTCATATGTGCCAGAAGAGAGAAACCGACCTCGGCGACGCGGTCGGCGGTAGGGAGACGTACCTTCCCAGAACGAAAATCCAAAGAATCGTGCTACGTGACGTCATGATGGACAATCCCCCTGCGCTCGGGAAAATTGGATGCCATGATTGGACAGGCCCATACATCACGTCCATTCGAATATTTCAGCCGGGCGGTTACCCGCGTTTGAGGATTATGTCAGTGAGCGTTACTTCAATAAGTAATTTAGATATGTTAGCTCTACAACGATTTCTGTAGCACATTCTACTATTTGGAATAAGAATCAAATTGTTTTTTTTCGGATTTCGATTTTGAGATGAAAAATTTGATCAGAAATTTTCATATTGAGGGGGTTGTGCCACTATAACGCCGAAGAGAGGGAGCAAGTATATGGTGCGCGAAACAGTATATATATAACACAAAGAATATAGATACAGAGTAGATTTCACTTCTATTACTCCATTTTTTCACAACTGTGTAGGGACTATTCTATTTGTAGTAGTACTTTAAATCATCCTATCTAATACAACAACGAAGATGTCTGAAAAACCACAATCCACTTTCTTATTGGATTTCTTGATGGGTGGTGTTAGTGCTGCCGTCGCTAAGACCGCTGCATCTCCAATTGAAAGAGTCAAGCTATTGATCCAAAACCAAGACGAAATGATCAAGCAAGGGTCTTTGGACAGCAAGTACAATGGTATTGCTGACTGTTTCAAAAGAACTGCTCAACAAGAAGGTATTGTTTCTTTCTGGAGAGGTAACACTGCTAATGTTATCCGTTATTTCCCAACTCAAGCTTTGAACTTTGCCTTCAAAGATAAGATCAAGGCTTTGTTCGGTTTCAAGAAGGAGGACGGTTACGGTAAGTGGTTTGCCGGTAACTTGGCTTCCGGTGGTGCTGCAGGTGGTCTATCCTTGATGTTTGTGTACTCTTTGGATTACGCCAGAACCAGATTGGCTGCTGACTCCAAGTCTTCCAAGAAGGGTGGTGAACGTCAATTTAACGGTCTAGTCGATGTCTACAAGAAGACTTTGGCCTCCGACGGTATTGCTGGTTTGTACAGAGGTTTCTTGCCATCAGTCGTTGGTATCGTCGTTTACAGAGGTCTATACTTCGGTTTGTACGACTCCTTGAAGCCATTGTTGTTGACTGGTTCTTTGGATGGATCTTTCCTAGCTTCCTTCTTGTTAGGTTGGGTTGTTACTACTGGTGCTTCTACTGCTTCCTACCCATTGGATACCATTAGAAGAAGAATGATGATGACTTCCGGTCAAGCTGTTAAATACGACGGTGCTTTCGACTGTTGCAGAAAGATTGTTGCAGCTGAAGGTGTCAGCTCTTTGTTCAAGGGTTGTGCTGCCAACATTCTAAGAGGTGTTGCCGGTGCCGGTGTCATCTCCCTATATGATCAACTACAATTGATCATGTTCGGTAAGAAATTCAAATAAACAATTTGAGTTATATTACAAATTGGAAATTTGGCCAAATTTTTATTTCATTCTTATTCTAATCAATCGATGCTAAAAACCAAAAGTTGAGAGAATTTGACTGCCCCCAAAATTTTTGAACATATAAATATTCGTTAAGTGGTTTCAATTTTTTCATAGAATAAGAATGATTATTTTAGTGTTATTATTCATGAGATAATTTTGTTATTATTTTTTTTTTTTCAATTATTTAAAGTACATAGTATATATTATATCTTTTTATCTTGTATTTTTCGATCAGCACTGGGGACTTTAATTCTGCTCACTGTTTTCGGCCAAGCCGATAGAAATAATCTTGCTGCTGCTCTTTCAGCGGCACATCCATACTGTTAAGGTACATTGAGCAGATCCCCCCTTATATCTGCCCTATTCTCAAAAATCTTGAAAGACAATTGAATGTTGGAAGATACACCGCAGCTTTGAAAAGTTGCTCTTTGATTTCTACGAAGTGACACTTATGAATGTTGCCTGCTTACAAAAATATAACCCGCACTGAAGGGAAGTGGCCCCTCAAAGCTTCATGACCTTTGAAAAGTTTATCCACCGTTGCCCTCCAACTTGAGCCGTTCGAAGATAGCTTGGAGCAAAATTCCTTCGTAATGCTGCCGCTCATAGGCGGCTAGACTCGTCCCACATTAAGTGAGCATCGTAGATAAATCCAGAGTAATTCCTTCCCAATATTTATCCTATCTCCGAAGAGACATTTCTTTTCGAAGAAAGACCTGCCCCGCTGCCATACGAAAAAAGGTGCATTTGTTCGGAAGTTGGTCAATTCATATGTTTGGATCAGGCAAGAGTTTGGCTTCATTCGACTCAAAGCAGAGGCCTACGGTATGAAATAGGTTTTCGTACAACTGAGGGATGTAAAGATAGAAAAACGATATCAAAAGGTAACGACGGTGTCTAGCAGATGAAACCATTGGCTGCGGCAACAAACATGACCGCTCCCGCGTTCTAGCTGGCGAGATCTTAAAACAATTAGTTTTTGGGGTCTGTTTCATCGTTCACGGCCAATCTACCCGAAGATGATGCTTTCCGTCCAAGGCACTAAATTACTGAGAGCGCTGATCATCTTGTCTCCTGCGAGCTTTCACACTCCGCGGAATTTACCAGGCAAACATTTCAGGCCGCGTGTAGTCCAGGAATAATCATCGGTAATAAGGAATCAACCTTGTCTCGGCGGATCTCTCCTCGGCGGCATATCTACTATGGGCGTTGTTTTGTCCCGGGAAGAAACCTGACCGTCACTGAAGAGGTTTCGTAACATTCTGCCAGAGCCGTAAAGGGAATACTTTTGCAGCTGAAGGGCAATGGCCGAAACGTTATCATCGCAACTTGCAAGATGAAGAGTAGCTGGCTTCTTAAGTGATTAGAAAGTCACGCGGGTAGCTACGACTAAACCAAGAAGCCATTTACCCTCAAGCCAAAGTTCAGGAAGACGCGCTCGTAGCTCTCCAGTGTTTCAAAAGTTGGAACAGCGGAATGAGAGTTGTCCTCCCTCAGTACGTTCGCAACCTCTTACGCACTCTCCAGGGAACCCACGATCGGCTCGAGACTGTGAAGAATTGCTTAAGGGAACCATTTCTTGGTCGGCCCCAACTGCGCAAGGCAAAGGCCACAGCACTGAAACCATGGGCTACAATCTCGTTTGCTGAGCAGGATTCTTGAGGTGCAGAGCACCAGCAGAAAGGGATTGAGCAAATTGACCGAGCTCATTTTCACAATTGCACCAAAATCAGTCGTGTATATGGTAGCAGTAGTGTATTGCGTTCAGTAAAGGACATTGATGAAGTCGCAATAATTTGCTTGATCCATGGGAATATATAATGTTGCCCGTTTCAAGATATGCAGGCCTTTGGAAATGCCCTTAAATAGGATGCTCCATTACTGCAAAATCTCGTCAGCTCGGGAGCTCTACAAGCATTGGGTGGCAAGTGACGCCGTATTGCAAGGTGGCCACCCGGGGATAGTCAGCCTAAGTACCTCTTGCTAAACTTCAACATCAACGAAAAAAATAGAAGTATTAATTTAATCTTACACACGTATAAATACATTGGGTGAAAAAGAAATCATGCAAATGAAGGTAAAGCAAAAAAACTTGATGTTTAGTATTTTGCTGAATCTTTAGTAAAAGAATTACAATAAGCAATGATAATGATGACGATAATGGTAGTAAATGATGTGTGATTGATGGAAAATGATTTGACAATGACATTGTCTATCGAGCTTTTTTCAGAAGTTATCCACAATAATATGATAACAGTAATAAGTGTTTCTTTTTGGAACAAATGCATGCATAATTTTTGCCCGCTTTTTAATCAGTGTCATCTTTCAAAAGTTTTGATTTATTTCTTTCTTGACGTTTTTCAATCTCTGCATCAAGGTTTCTCAGCAACATTGTCTCAGCCAGTTTAACATTTTTCAGATGATCGCCAATAATTGTAAACAACCTATGAGTGTTGGTTGATTCTTTCTCAATTTTCTTATCCACTATAATCTTAGTTTTTGAGAATTTTCTTAGGTTCGCTATCCTATTGCCTTGACGACCAACGATAGCACCAACGTAAGGTTCCGGAATACTTACAGTAACTTTGAATTCATTGGAGTAATATTTCTCTTCGTCAGAGCCTGCAGTGGCGGATGGTGCGTCATAAGTCCCCGTAGAGTTGCTTATTGAGGTTAGTGTTTTGTCATGATAATGTCTGTTATGAAGTTTTGGGTTTGAAGTTGTGTTTTGGCCTGAATTTTGATGTGAATGTGGAGTAGAAGGGGCCTGAGATCTCAGATGAGGGTAGTACCGGGTTTCAGATCCAAAATTGATGTCAATTTCGTTTAGTAAAATCTCACTGATATCCATCAAGGTGATACTAATAGAGCCTGGAAAACCTTGCATCTCAAGGATTCGTTCATCACTATCAGGCAAGAAATCTCTTGAAGCAACAATTTTGACCCCGTGTTTATCAATTAATGACTTAATTTTCGATCCACCTTTGCCAATAATGGAAGATAATTGAGAGTTTGTAACGAGCAATCTCAACGATCCAATGTGCTTCAATTGCTCTGAATCCTTGATTTCGTCCTTCGACGGAGGAGGTAAAATGGGATTTAAAAAATGGTATGAATATTTCTCTACTACGATTGGATTACCGTCACTATCGTGATTGGAGTCATAGTCGTTCAAAACATCTACTATGTCTCCCAACGCGTTTGATACGTTTGATAACCTACCAGCGCACGATAGCACCCTATCAGAACAGCCTGGCTGTTTTTCAGAGAGTCCAATCTTTACGTGGTTCGCCTCTCTGATCCTCTGGATCGTCAATCCTTTCGTTCCAATGACTTTAGCACCCTCTCTCAAAGACAATAATATCCTGTGATTGATCGTTGGAAAGGTCGTGGGAGTCGCTGCGACTGTACTGGGATCGACAATCGGTAACATTGCTACTGGCTCGATGTTGTTTGTGTCTGACATGTTTGCGGATAAGTCTTTCCTCCGATACTTTCCAGTTCTGCAATAAACTAAACTCGTCTGCCTAGTAATAGAACCGAGACAATGAATGGGTACGAAAATGCTCTCTGTCGCGTTCTTGGCGATACTATATTACTGTGTTCAGGATCTCTTACTCTTGTACCACTTGCCGTGTTGATTTACCCTTTCAAATAGACGGGATCAAAAATTTGGTTTTGCAGTAAGCTGTGTGAAGAGTTGATCAAAAAAATGAAAAACGGAAAAGGATGAAATGGACCGACCGTGCTTCAATTTGAAGTTGAAGTGAAAAGAGCAGAATTAGGGATTACAAATTTTCCCGCAATGTAAAATACGTAAAATTTCTTATTTGTAAAACTAAGAAGAGCTGTTATAGTAAAATCTTAATATGCTAGTATGAATATGTGTAATTCCTTTTCTAGTTTGGCTCGGTTTAGTATGCTTGTTTTTTTCTTTTTCCCACTGTCGCTTCACCGTGGTTCACAAAATTCTTGGACAAAAGTGAATCTTGACGAAAGATGATGGTAGAGAAAAAAATTACTTTAAACCGAAAGCGCTGTGCAATAAATAAAGTTTCAAAACATCACGAATGACACAAGATAAAGGGGCAGTTGGATGAATGAGAACCGCAAGAAGATTGTACTTTATATCACGAAAATGTCAAATGATACCGCGCAAGTCGCCTCGTTTGATTCTCGGCGATTTCTTTCGTATTATCCATACGTGCTGTCAAAATCTAACGTGCTTGTGTCTCTGCATTTATGCTGCATTGCTTTTCCAATCCTTTTTTGAACTGATAATTACTTAAATTGATCGGTATCATTTTCTTTTCCTCGAGACAGTGCAAGATATTTCCTAATTGGGGAAGACTAAAAAGCTTAAATTCATCAATCCGTCAACTGCTAGTTGAAAAAATATCATTTCGTAAGAACGACGTACCCGACGTGTCGCACTGCAATACTAGGGTTTGTTTATGTTTGTGAGTTTTGGGCCTAAACTTATCCCGATATGGCTAACGTTGCACATGCATTCGGGATCTGTTTCAATTCAGCCGTATTTTTGGGCGAATGTCCATAGATCATTCTTGCTTGTTAAAAGCCTTCAACTTATACCAATTGCCCCACCAATAGTCTTATCGCAAGAACACGAAGATCTTTTTCAAGAAATGCACGCACTCCCGCGCTCTACTGAAAGTCGACTTTTCTTGTCTCGTTCCTTCATTCCTTTTAGGAAAAGGAGGTCGATCAATTTCCGTTTTCAAGACCTGCTAATATTGTTTTATTAACCTAATTAAGATTATATTTTGGACAGGAAAATGGTACATCATCTGTCAATCACTTTCAAACTAGCTGACTGGAGCTGGCGCCACGAAAAGGACTGCTATGCATTTCCATGGTCTCCGTGTATGCTCTTTTCCGTTCCGTCCCATATAGTCAATGCATTTCTTTTTTAACGAGGGCTTCTTGCTACTAAGGATCTGTACAGCCGGCCCAGAGGACCATGCCATTTTGCAAGTGGCTACTATCTAAATTTTTGGCCGCTGGTTGCTTTTCGCTGCACATGTGATGGAGATGCCAACACTTTAGAAGTCACTGCTTCGAATCCCAGTCTTGAGCTACTATGCAGCATGGCGTTAGAGGTGCGAACCACGAAGCGGAGTTCTATTTCTGAGAAAGCACCTTTAGCTCTTGAACCCAACAAACGAAAAAAAACAATCGAAATTACCCTGTCGCGGCATATGAGGTGCGCAATATCACGTTAACAATGACTGCATTACTTTTCAGTTATCAAAGTCACATAATACGAGGTACAATCTGTCTCCGACAGTTTCTTAATAATGCGAGGCTAGCCGTTTACTAACCCGACATGCGATTACTCAGAACCTGGAGTTGACATTTACAAACCAGTGCCAGACAGATTACAACGTTTCTATATATAACAAAAACGCAGTACGTGTATTTTCCATCACATCACCGTCTCACAGTACAGCAAACTCATCGAATATCAGAAAATGACTGTAGATTCAGGAGCAGGAAGCTTACCAAAAGTTCAGTGTATTGCCAGAGCCCGCATACCCACCACCCAAGGCCCTGACATATTTTTACATCTCTACACGAATGACCGTGACGAGAAAGAACATCTGGCCATAGTGTTTGGCGAGGATATCAGGTCAAGGTCGCTTTTTGCACACAGGCCAAACGAAACGCAGCAGGATAGAATGATCAGAGGTGCCTACGTCGGAAGGCTGCACCCAGGAAGGACCTCTGCGGATGTCGACGAAAGACAGGGGCTCAAGTTAGAGTTTGACCCCGCCAGCGGTGAGCTGGTGGAAGACGCTTCGACGACATGGGAGGGACACAGGCAAAAAACCCTGGTAAGGATCCACAGTGAATGCTACACCGGAGAAACTGCCTGGAGCGCCCGCTGTGACTGTGGCGAGCAGTTCGACAGGGCGGGTAGGTTGATTGCCTGTGAACACGAACAAGGCTCTGGTATCATTGGCGGAGCAGGTCATGGTGTGATAGTCTATCTAAGACAAGAGGGCCGCGGCATCGGTCTTGGCGAGAAATTGAAGGCTTACAATCTACAGGATTTGGGGGCAGACACTGTCCAGGCAAACATCTTGCTAAATCATCCTGTTGATGGCAGAGACTTTTCCATTGGTAAATCTATTCTTATCGACCTGGGTATTGAGAACATAAGATTGTTGACGAACAATCCGGACAAGATCGAACAGATCGAAGAACCAAACCTGCTCAAATGCGTCGAGCGTGTGCCAATGGTGCCACTGCACTGGACGGACGAACACGAGGGGATAGACTCTAAGGAGATGGAAGGATACCTACGGACAAAAATAGAGAGAATGGGCCACCTATTGCAGAAGCCGCTGACTCTCCACTCTCACACACACGTCCGCACGCACACTCACACGACAATTGTATAACGAACTTACTTAATTATATAGGGGGAATAGAAACAAAATTCAAGTTAATAAGCAAATGAAACCAATATTTTCTTTATCTATAGAAGCACATATGTATCATACTTACAGCAGACATGGCCCTAATCAGCGCCCGCTTTGTTAATCCATGCCACCAAGGCTTAGCAGATGGTCCTTGGCTTCACCGTATATCGTTGCAATTACCTCACCGTCTTGCAATACATAGCCTTGGCTTTTGTCTTCACTCAGAATCGTGGATATCTTGTCATTTTTCTTTCCCAACTTTGCAACAAAATCATTATAACCCTTAATGGTTGTTAGCTCCACAGGGGCACTCTTCAAAAATGAACCAGTGGAATGGGTGAAATTGGTGTTTTGTTTGTATAAAGTTGAGGACATGTTATATTCTGGGCGTGTTCGTCTTTTTGCAACTATATGTAAGATTTGTAACGATTGTTTGTTGTTACCTATCTGTTTTATATATTGGGATTTGTCAGACCCGATGCCCTCGGCAGATCAGAAAAATCAATAATCCCTAGAAAAACACTCACATGCGAGTTTCTTGAACGTACGGATTGCCATAATTTGCATAGCTAAGCCATAATAACCTCAGCAATGGCTTCAACGTATGGATGATGGCGTCATGGTGGGTAACCTTTTGGGCAACGAGCATATGCTACGACTCAAATCCCAATCAAATCAAATAGGGGGAACAGCTCTTATCTGCCACAAAAAGGTTGGATCGAAGTTATCCGCAACTGGGGGCACGCTCTCGTGGAATCGCACGGAACCCTGTGGAAGGTTTAATTATGACATCTGGCGGTTACCCGTCGTTGGGTTTTGCGCTGCTGTAACCCGGCCTGCGAAAGCGCGAGTAGCGATGGATTCGTAGCGTCCTGGCTGCCTTTTGTTTACGTTTGGTCAACTGGATCGATGGCGGTTAAAATTGAGTTACAACTTTAATACATGTGTTAATACTGCGCTTAGTGCATATTTGAATGCACCAGTCGGATTAACTAGCCATTTCTTTGCATGTCTGACACAGCCAGTTTGGATGCTAGCTTTCCCCTCTACGAAAAGCTAGTGCGTGCTAATGCAGGTGAGATTGATCGCGACCATATAGATGATGGAATTAGACTACTGACAAGATTCAAAGGGCATGTCAAGAAGGAGTTAGTGCATGTGCCTTCCATTGGACGCTATTTTGAAGCTTTGATCTTTGTCCTGGATGCTTACTCCTCGCCCGAGTCTGTTAAATTGGTTCTGCTAGCCCACTCGTCGCTGTGCTACCTAGTGAAACGCGTTGTAATGCAGGCACCTTCTTTCTTTAGCGACTCAGAAACTGTCGAAAACATCACCACCCATCTTTTCATGTTCGATGGAGACGAAACGTTTGATGGCAAAAACTTTTGGTTAGCTTCCGTCAAAGCATTCGAAGCGATCTATTTGCTACAACCGATGATCTCAATGGACTGCATACTGAAGCTAGTCGAGATTTCTGAGAGAGGTCGGAACCCTCATCGACTAATGAAGGTTCTTTTGCTCATCGATGAATTTTTGCAAATTATCAAAAGAAATAAAAGCTATGACTTAAACTTCAACAAAGCGCTGATAGAAAGGTTGACAGGCATACTCAATACCTGTGGAGAGAATCAAGCTGACGTCGTCAAACTCGTACAGGAGGTTATCTCCAAAAATTTCAAGAACCAAGAGAAAGAGATAATCCAGCAGATTGATAACGAGGCTATTAAGTATCTTTTCGAGGGCCAGGATAAACCACATGAGCCGGCTTTCAATATCAATGCCGAATTGAATCGTATCTTGACCACTCATCAAATTCAACTGAAGCAAGGCGATCAACACCTATCACATTACACCAAAGAGATAACTTGCGATAATATGTACACAACGCTGGAAAACTTATTACTGCCATTTCAAAATCCAAAAGAAACGGAGCAGAATTGGAAGTTAAGACAGGCCAATTTGTTGGAACTAAGAAAGGTTTTGAGGGATGAAACCATCGTCGAGAACCAACAGTTATTCATTTCAGTCTGCAAAGATTTACAAATGTTCGAAAGCATAGGTAGGGCAGTGTTGTCGTTGAGAACAACTTTATCGATGGCTGCATGTCAAATCTTCAAGGACTTTCTGCAACTGTTCAAGCACGAACTGGACCTAACTATTCTGGATCAAATGTTCTCAATATTGAAAAACTTATTGTCGACGGCCAAGAAAATTTCATCCACGGCAGCCCTGCATTGTCTGATTATAATGTTGATGAATATTGGGTTTCACCAAAAGCTTTTCCATAATTGTTTAATGTTAATAAATGAAAAGACCATATCCCCAAGAACCTGCTCTTCAATATTGTTGAGAATCTTTTTGATAAAATTCACAGACTCACAATTATTGGATAATTCACTAATTTACATCGAAGAGTGGCTAAAGAAAGGTATTACAGACGCCCAGACCTCTGTCAGAGAGTCCATGAGAGTAACGTTCTGGTATTACTACAAGGGTTATAGTTCAAATGCTAAAACTTTTTTGCTGACACAATTTTCCCCACAATTGAAGAAAGCAATCGAGCTATCTATACCAGGTCACCTAAAAATGTGTTCCAATGCAGTGGGTAGAACAGCGGCAATTTCTTCTTTCCCCTCTAACGTTGAAGCTTCCTCACGCAGATCCAATTTCGGTTACAAGAAGTACCCTAGTTACGCGCAGCCAACTCATTCGTATAATGCATCCTTACACAAATTATCAAACGGTAGATCAGCCAGTGAACATGTACCGACCGAAATTGATCCTAATGCTTCTAATAGAAGAAAAGTTAGTGCACCTGCCCCGATAGCAAGGAGGATTGCAACAATGGATCAAGAATCAATTCTCCCATACCCCCCGCAAGCCAACTTTCAAGCTGAAGCAATGTCTTCTGAGAATGACCAGGAAGTCGAAAACTCAATTCAAATAGATCTAACGAATGAATTCTCTAACGGCCACTCAAACAGTCTCATTTCAAAATATTTGACTCACAATAAAATTGATGATTCAAAACTGATTCATCAAAATTTAAGTTCAAATTCACTTGAGAGAATTAAAGAGGGGCTGCAAGCTTTACAAAGGGTATTGCTAGAAAATTCTGAATCCCACAAAGAACCGTCCGCAAACGAAACTGCTGATCTCGACAGTCTGATACCGTTGATTAAGCAAATAATGTTCAAGCACCCACAGGAACTGAAGTCCTTACTTTTTGTTTCGTCATTTTGTAAATTTGTGCCTTTGACACTTATCATTGAACTCCATGCGGTAAATTTTGTCGATTTTGATAAAGATACCATAACAAACTTCTCTTTCGATGTACTTTTAAAGCAAATTTCCCAGTTACTAGAAAAGCTTCAGTCTGCACCTAATGACAGAGAGGTCCAAGAGAGTCCGGATATGTCACTACATTATATGAAATATAGGAGATATATCTTTGATTTTACATTCAAATTATTGATAAGGATACTCAATTTGATACCTGATCACGAGAGGTTCGATGAGCGGATCTTTCGTGAAGCTTTGTTGGCATTAAGTTCTTTATTTGGACAAGAATTCGATGAAAGATTATACTTCGATACCTTCAATCAAATGTATTTGTATGATGGAGACATTCTGATATCTACTATACAAGACATTTCTTCCGTCTCAGCAAAGCTGAAAATATGCGAAGAATTGAAAAAGCGTAGTAAAACACATATTCCTAATATCAATAATATTATCAATCACAAAGGCTCCCATGGTATCCGTCGCAGCCACTCCAAAGAAGATGATTTCCCGCAAAACAATGAAGAGAACACTACTATCGATGATAGAAAACTTTTGGAAATGACGATGGTAAATCCATTCAACCAAAACCGCAGTGCCAGCGGTGGGAGCGTGGTTCATCACGATCCAAATACCAATGAGCAGGTTGACGACGAAGAAGGAATTATTCAAGAAAGGAGTAAAATGAATGGTCCCAAGCTATCTGAAATAACTAAAGTCATAAGTGTTTATGAGCTTCCCCAACAGAATTTATCGACTAGCTCAATAACAGATATGGATGGCGATTCGAAGATGTTAGATAATAATGATGAAAATAGTGTCAATTTGAGTGAAATTTTTGGCAATGATGTACGGAAACAAGATTATACCGTCAAGTTTAGTAACGCGCCGCCGAAGATAATGAATCCTGATACAAGACCATCATCTTCAAGAACCTCTGAAGTTATTAGTGATGGCATGGACGATGAAAACGATATCTCTAAAAGAACTTCTTTTGAAAGAGACAAATCCCCAGTAACTCCACTCACAGATCGACAATCAAAGGAACTCAGTCAAGGGATCAATAGCATAGAAATAGGACTAGTGCCCGAAAAAACTCTTACTGAGAAATCTAGTTTGTCTTCTCAACTTTTGGTCAGCAAAATGCTTGAATCTGATATTGATGAACTATCCATTGACGAGGTTTTCTTGAAAGATATTCCTCTAGACTCATTGACCCACTACGAGATCGTGGGCGCCACAAAAATGATTGACGGCTCAAAGAACGAACGAGAGAACTTTGATCAAATGAAAAAAGCGATTTGTAGAATTCAAAATCGTTCGTTCACTATAAAACATTTGAATTATCTTATCGGTCCCTTGGTATTATATTCTCATCAGCAAGGGATGCGAGATTGGCTACAAAGTGAAAAAGGATACGATGAGCTATTGCACCTGAGTAAAATGCTTTTAACCTCAACTGACGAGACCTCTCTACTTCCCTTGAATATGGCCTCCAAATCGATTGTGTTGATTGACTGCATTATTCTTTTAAACAAAGAGCTGGATAATGTTCCACCCTTATCATCGTCTCTATTTAGGGAAGTTTGGATGGAAATAATCTCAATCGTTGCAAAGCTTTTGGATTACTCAAACGAGGTTTATGTTCTGCTACAAGAGTTACGTGATCTTTTGATTGATCTTCAATTTTTCAACTCCAAGTATGTGGCTTCAATTTTAAGCATATTGGCCACACAAACACAAGAAGTAGGCCCAAGAATGAAAGAGACTTTTCTAATGGAAACTCTCGCCACTATTTTGCTAAGGGACTGTAGTATTTTGAAAAAGCATCAATTTCCGGAGATCATACAGATGATGCTCCTTTTCATAGAAAGTGATTGTGCAGAATGGCGGCATGTAAGCTACACTGTCCTCGCAAACGTTCTTAAGTACTTGAGACAAGCTTCCGATAGTCAAGCAGACGTGGAAGAACATTTCAATTGCCTATCCGAAAGGCAATTTAATCTTGTTTCACTTTTAGCATCGCGCCAAACGGAGGACGCGTAATGGGAGTTTTTTTGCCTTGCAAGACGCGTCGCCGGCATTCATTGAAGTTAAGCCTGACTCAATCGGTATTGATATAGTTGACTTAAATATTAGGATAGATATAAAGGACATCGGGGTTGTATTATTCTTTAAAGATCTGGCATTTTTCCCTCTGATCTTGAAGTGATAAACAATGACAACAGAAACTGATATAGTTGGTCAGTTCGGACCAGAGGCTGGAACACCAGAAACGCTGTCTGCGCTCCAACATCTAATAAAACTGCATGCTTTGAGTACTGAGGATTTATACATCAAATGGGAACAATTCTCTTACCAAAAACATGATGCAAATACCGACCTTAATCAAAGCAATCTCGAGCAGTTTAAAAACTTTCTCCAGATGCAGGTCGAGAAGAAAGCTGCACGTTTGCCCAACGCATCTAACCCATCATCCAATACTAAGAAACCCAAAATGTTGAAACCCATAGGATCTAGTCCTTTGTTTGGACTTAACGTTCCAAAAACGCCAACTTTGATGAAACGTAAATTAAATCCGAGTTCCTTGAGCTCAGAGAAAAGAAGCAAGCTGGAGTTTAAAGCTACCTCTGCAGAAATGAGGAAAGGTTCTGACTCAACAGTGAAATTGGAGAAAAATGATCCCTCTAGTTATTCTATTGACCGTGAATCAGAGAAAGAGTCAAGCGTACCCAAGATAAAAACTGAGCCTGGCAAGGTGTTGGATTCATTAAACCCCGGAAACTTAGAAGTCGGCAATGGCATTGATGAAGATGGAGAACACAATGTCAAGATAACGCCATTTTATGATGCTCGAAAGTATAAATTTAGAACCATGAGACAAAACTTGCTTGACGCTTCAGACGTTTTAGATGAACAGATCGAAATGTTCACAAAGATTATACAAGAGCACTTCCAACTGTCTCCCTCAGATTTCGGAGACCCTACTATTCAGTCACAGGGGGAAGTATACGCGGTGGGCCGAATAGTTCCCGACTCTTCGTCATCTGATGATAATGTGAATATGGAGTCTTTGGCATTAGAAACATCTAGACTATCCGGAATCGGGAGAAGAATTCGGTTGAATTTAACGGATGTTACCGAAGTATCACTCTTCTGTGGTCAGATAGTTGGCATCAGGGGCAAGAATGCTACAGGAGACTATCTCACAGTCAATGAGGTTTTGCCTCTCCCTTATCCCAATTCACCCGTCTCTACATCTGACGAACTGCAAGAATATCAATCCGCGATGAAAGAAGACCAGTTGAAGGTAATAATAACCAGTGGTCCTTACTTACCGGATAACAGCTTTGACATGAATCACTTGATGCATTTTGTGGACAAAATTAATACGGAGATTAAACCTCATATTCTGATAATGACTGGCCCATTCATTGATGTGACCCATCCTATGGTTGAAAATGGCACCATTCCAATTTTTTCTAATCTGAAAACTCAACCTCATACTTTGGACGAGGTGTTCATCAAAATTATGGCACCAATTCTAAAAAATATAAACCCCAAAATCCAGATTATTTTAATTCCTTCCACGAGAGATGCTATAAGTAAACACGCAGCTTACCCTCAAGACTCATTGGATAGAAAATACTTGCAACTGCCCAAGAACTTTAAATGTTTCACGAATCCATCGACCTTCCAGCTCAATGAAGTATTCTTTGGCTGTTCCAATGTAGATACGTTCAAAGACATGAAGGAAATCACAAAGGGTGGGAGCACCTCTATGAGGAATCGATTCGACAGAGTTTCCGAGCACATTTTACAACAACGTCGATTTTATCCAGTATTCCCTGGAGGTATCAAGAAGAAGCAAGTATCCTCTAACGGCGAGAAAGTTTTTGAGCATATATCCGGAGCTGATCTCGAAGTACCCTATCTATGCCTCACTGAACTGGTTGGCAACTTCACGCCTGACATAATTATCATCCCCAGTGAACTTCAACAATTTGCAAGAGTAGTCCAAAATGTAATAATGATAAATCCTGGTAAATTTATCAAACACACTGGCGCGCGAGGTACATATGCTCAAGTCACCATATCCAGTCCCAATTTGGAGGATGGAAAATTGACAAAAATGCCAGGTAGTGAACCTTTATATCTTCATAATGTGTGGAAGCGTTCGAGGGTGGACCTTGTCACAAGCTAGCAGTACAGAATATGTAGTATGCGGCGGAACCCGGAGTTTTCATTTTATACTTCGAGACAGCCGATAAACAACAAGGCAATAATATAGTAAAGATTATAGTAACATTTTAATACATCGGATTATTTATATTTAAAGCTTCTTTTTTAATTTACGTAACAAACCGATTTTGTGCTTTTGCTTGTGCTCTTTTGGTTCTTTGGCATTGACGTCTATAGAAGATCTTTTAGAAGTGGATGAAGGCTTCGTTGGTGTACCATTGTGCTGGCTGGAAGTCGTTTTTTTCGATTTAACGCTAGCAGACGTTTTAATAGGAGCCTGGGTATGATCCACACCAGACTTCGCAGACTTTATTGAAGTAGTAATATCGCGGCCAAATTGCTGCACGGCATTTATCTGGGAGGACGTTCTAGAATGGCCGGCGGGGCCGCTCGCGGCGGGACCAGTACGAGTTCCGGGGTCCAGTGTATTTGAAACGCCACTCTCCTTTCCTGAGGAGATCCCATTGGCAGCAGCAGTTGCATCAATGTGAGACGAAAGCTTCTTCGAAAGGGAGCCCGTTTCTTTGTGTTCGATCGAATCGTGAGGTTGATCTGATTGCTTTCTTTCTTGCTTGTCTTTTGATCCGGTGGCTTCGTCCGACAGGGAAGAATCACTCGTTGACGAAGGATTGGGTGACTGTACTGGATTTCCATCCTTATCGTATCTTAAATGGTAATTTTTGGAAGTTGGAATGGTTCCCGGTAACGTGGCACCAGCTACACTCAAAGAGCCCTCAGATGAAAGAGTGGTTTTTGAACAATCCAGTTGACTTCCAGTTATACTTTCTGGCAATGATGGGTCACTCATTCCCTTCGTGCCATTTATGCCAACATCAACAGGTTGAGACTTTTCCACAGGTGTCACTAATATCTGACTTTCAGGCAGAGTCACTTCTTGATCCAATCCATCGGATTTAGGCAAACTCTCTGAAGCAGTATCCTTCGTAACACTTTTCAGCGATTGTTTTCCGGCATCTTCTACAGGTTTTGTCTGGAAAGTTCCTCTAGAATTTTCAACAGTCGCCTTTCCGGCGACGGAGTCTGGTTCAGAGGAACCCTTTGAAGGTTGCTCATCACCTGAAATCAAACTCATTATACCAACCGTTTCCTTCACCATACGGCTGAGATTGATTTTGGGCGGCTCCTGTGGTTCGATGGCCGGTACAAATCCGTATGTGAATTTTTTGGTCGAAGCATTGAAAAGTTTGTTCAAATATAAATAAATCAGCAATGCTAAATGTTCGCATATCATTGCAATAACAAGTATAGTTGTCCAAGAGACAGATATGGGGGAGCTTCTGTACCACAGATCTCTTTTTTCCACAACAGATTCCAATCCGACCCCTGGAATATCACTGTATCTGTACATTACGATCAAAGAAGGTGACACAATCGCTCCGATCCAAGTAATGGATTCCAAAATAGAGTTCCAAGGAGCCGAAGACGCTTTTACAGCGGTTAAACTGTTTTCTGCAACCTCAAAATCTTTCAGATTGGAGGATGGTTTGCATTTCTTTAAAGCTCTCCATAAATCAGCTTTGAATATAACATAGTTGAAACAAAGGCACACAAATGGGGCCAGAGGCCAAATGGTGGAGAAAATCGCAATATAGCCGAATTGGACAATAACCTTTCTATAGTTATCGTCAACATTGAATTCACCGTAAGATGTCTTAGAAAAATAGTTTATCTTATCCCACAACTTTACCTCACTTGGGTATTTGGATTTTACAACCGATTCTAACTTTTTACCCACAAGTATTTGCGTCTTGTCATTTTTCATCAATACCATCAATTTATCCATCAAAAATGGCACAATGTCTTCCATTGACATGAGTACAACATGATTAGTCACCGTGAAATAGAAGAATTGATTTCTAAAGCGATCGATATCGACAACAAAGTCGGTGGGTGTGACCGGGACATGGTACAGCTGGCAATACTTGACGATAGAATCTTTCCACTCCGGTGTCAGCTTATAACCCATAGGTAAGTAAAAGAACAAAGTTATAAACAAAGGCATATAACTTGTCAAGAATGTTAACACAAAGTTTTTTTCAACTTTTGATTTAATTGGATCCGGCCCATTTTCCCATTTGATTAATCTATCAACAAACAATTTGTTGTAAAAGTTTGTTAAGAAGGGTACAAAAACCGACAATAGCACTAAAGGCGTCAGAGATAACAGAGGTTTCAATGGACCTTGATAAAACTGGGTCATGAAAATCTCGATGATAAAGCAGAAACACTGATACGAAATCAACGTGAACGCGAACAGTACTGCAATAGGTATGAAACATATCTTTTTGTAGAGCACTTTTGTTGGCGAGCTCAGTTTTTTATCGGTATAATTGAGATAACCATGGACTTTACCAAACTTGAGACTAAAACTTGACTCACTTTTAAAAACCCATGTACTCGTAAATAGCAAAGACCACAGGAGTAAGCAAATTGAATATGGTATATTGAACTCTGGAGATGATGTAACGCCTGGACAAAATCTGAAAAACAGCCCTATCATCGCCATTGGCCATAACCATTGGATGTAAGTCTTGAAAAATGCGAAATACAGTGCTTCTCGAGGATTGCTCGTCAAATGAGATAGGTTAACGAGATCATTGTCGGAAGGCAACTTGAATGAGTGATTAATTAATCTATCGGACAGGGAATCCAACTTCTTCCTGGTCTCAAACCCGTATATCGGTGTAATCGAACGGATGAATTTTAGCGGCTCGCACAGCCTGTATAATGATTCGTTTCCCGACAGTTCTGTGACTTCTAAGGATTTGGGGGTCTTGCCATTCGTCTGGAAATCGCGATTTTCGACTCTTGTATAAGCATACAATGTTTTGTCATCATACCCCGGTCTTGTAAGCACGTGTAGCCCCTTGACCGAGAGTTCCGTGATCAGTTGCGTGAGATTATCCTTCGAATATTCCAGTGTGATGACATAATTTGGGTCTAATTGTTCAAAAGTCTCTGACATTTCTTCGACTCTTGGTGCATCAATCGACTAGTATTAACAAAGCGCAAATGTGTTGAAACAATACCACAAGAGTCCTAATTAAACGCGAATCAGTCTCCTAATCTACGGCAAATCCTTTTATAAATATGAATACTACCGGGAGACCTGAAAGACGTATAACCCTCCAAGAAAGAGTATGCAGATCATATCGCTCAGTATTGCTTGGCTCGCGAATCCTTGGATTCACTTGCCGGCCCCTTTAGAAATTTCAACCTCCACCGGGTAACGCTTTGCTGAAAAAATTATGTGACTCGTCATTATGGCTGAGTGAAATATTGAGTGGCTGCAAATCGCGCCTGGCGAGCCTTGTCGTCTACCAAAAAATCAATGCTGCCAAATGCATCAGCTTGGAATTCACATTAACACATAAAATATGCTAACTAAGAGAACAGGGTTTTGCCTTTTGCAAAAAAGCATAAAATCAGGAAGGAAAAAGAGCCGGTTCAGTGTGGGGTTTAAAGTTCTGAGCACAATGTCCAGACAGCAGGAATTAATTGATAATTATGAAGCTGCAAAGAAAGAATGCAACAGCGATAAGGTTTTACTGCTTGCAGTCTCTAAATTGAAGCCTGCAGACGACATCAAAATATTATATGACCATGGCGTAAGGCATTTTGGCGAGAACTACGTTCAGGAATTGGTGGAAAAATCTGAAATTTTGCCAAGAGATATCAAGTGGCATTTCATAGGTGGGCTTCAAACGAATAAATGTAAGGATTTGGCGAAAGTACCAAATGTTGCCATAGTGGAAACCATTGATTCGCTAAAGAAGGCTAAGAAATTAAACGAAGCCCGCGGTAACTACAACCCAGATCAGCCTCCGATCACATGTAATATACAGATAAACACTTCCAATGAGGACCAAAAATCCGGACTGAAAGATGAGCAAGAGATTTTCAAACTGGTCGACTTTTTTCTCGATCCTAATACCAAATACGTTACATTAAATGGCTTGATGACGATAGGTTCCTGGGATACGTCTCACAGTGAAAACGTTGATTCAGAAAACAAGGACTTTTCCAAGCTTGTTGAGTGGAAATCAACGATCGACAAGAGGTTCGGTACCGATCTGAAACTGTCTATGGGAATGACATCAGATTTCAAGCAAGCGATTAGGCAAGGTTCTTCGGAAGTGAGAGTTGGAACCATGATCTTTGGTACTAGGCCTGTCAAGAACTAGGCCAAGGGTAGCTCCGGGGGGGCGCATAATCACTTTCTATGTCGCTATGTTATTAATGCACGAAATGGAACTGTATTCGACTACATACTCGATGTACGTACTTTGTTCTTAATTTAATAATGCATATTTGATACACTCAACGATGTTTTGTGCTAGAGTTCCTGGGGAAGTTGTCTTGCATGTCAGCGCAACTTGCTTCTTTGATTCATCATACTTTAGTTTCACCAGGCATCCGAAGTTGCCATCACTTTTGGTGTGAATTATACCGGCTATAAATAACGTGTTGCGCACGCTGCTTTGTTCGATGATGTCAAATCCCATTCTGGAGATTAGTTGGTATATGAAATCAATGTCTCCCGCTCTGTTGGCTAGCTTCTTCTTTCTCAGTTGTATCTTTTCTAAAGTATACTCACCTTCATCACCCAAAGCGTCCCTCAGCGTTCTCCATCTAGAAACAAACTGAGGTAATGATATTGAATTACTCGTTGTGGTATTGGTTACCATCGTGCTCGTGACTCCTACAGCAGCTTTCAATGCAATCGAATTTGTGCTGCCACCGCAACTAAAATAAATTTTTATCATCGGACTATCAATAACACTGAACGGTTTCCTGACTACAACCTCAAAACTCTGCTCAGATCGAGCATGCGGTTTGATTTGTATATTAGAGGGCGCCTCGAGATTTTGCAATATATACTCGGGATTATTTTCCGTCTTTGAAGCAGTAATTTCGGTAGAAAGTCCAATGATCTCCCATTCACTCTGGTTGATATAAGTCAGGGAAATCTTCAATTGGGAAGGATTCCTTGCATCTTGATTCGTTATTCGATATAGCACTCTCAGTAGCCCCGAAGTATATAAGATGCCCTTATTATGTGATATCATTCTGCTAAAGCCTTCTTCCCAGCCTGACGAGAGCAAGTTCTGAGAAGAGGGGTCTGATGCGTTGGCAGAGCTTACACTCGACGCAGTTTCTCTGGAACGCGGTGGCGCGGGTTTAATGACACTCTGAGAGCCTGTAGTTGGGGGACTTGTGCTGTTATCCTTGTCGCCACGCAACGAGCCGATCGATTCTGAAAAGGCACTGCCGTAACTGGACGACGGTAAGCTACCCAACCTTTTTAACAAGGGGTTGGACTTTGTATTGAAGGGAGGCATTGGGCTGAACAGTACGTCCAATAGCTCAACGTTGCCATTCATTTTTGATAGTTGCACTAGACTCAAATATTCGTAAGATCTTGTCTGTAATTCAATATCTAACGAGTTAAGTTCTAGTTGAAAGAATTTTATCACGACAGACTCGATCGCAGTAGAGAACCTGTATAGTTTCACTATTGTTGTCAAAATCATTGCTTTGGTGATGCTCGATACCATGAAGTATTTATCCGTAAAGAGATTGAAAAGTTCTCCGATAGAAACTTTTTGTGAGATCAAATCAGCATACTCCCCCAGCAAAAATGAACTCGTTCTGATGATAGCTTCGCTCGATTGGTTCTCACGAAGATACACCACTAATTGCTCGCAGGTGATTTGATGCAAGGGTTTGTTGTTTACAACAATTTGGCACAACCTTTGCCATATTTCATCATCATTTAGGCACGAAGTAGATGTCAATGAGAGAAGTCTCAAAGAAACAATAATATACCAATTCACGTCTGTAGCGAACTTCTCACTGAGAATTGCAATTTTCACAGCAATATCGGATTTGACAGACGGATCATTGGAATGCCTCGATGGCTGGATATAGTCAAACAGTTTCTCGACTATTATCTGTAAATTCTCAGAATCTGTGAACGTATATAGTAAATCAATCACTTTCCTGACAATTGATGAGTCGCGCTCGTTATCCAAAAGATGAAATATTAAATTTAGATTTTTGTATCTTACGGTATCAATGGCATGTTTCCCGCTAATCGAACACAATTTTACCAACGAATCTAATGTCAAATAGCGAATGTTAATCTCTGCGGAAGTTAAAAGGGAGCATAATGCACTTACGGAATTACTAATGGCCTCTTGTGAAGGATCCAGCTTGGATGCAAAATTTATCAGTGAAAACAAGATTGTGTTCAACACAATTCTCTCCATAGCATCATTGCAAGGTTTTGTGCCCACTTCGATTGCTTTTGTTACACACATTCTGAGTTTACCTAACGTCTCGCGATCCATATTAATTGTCTGTACAAGCTGAGACGAAGAGCCGTTTGCTTCCGTAGGGGAGACAATCAGGATACTCAATAATGAGATAATTTTGGTGATAAGCCAAGGATTTGGTACATTTGCAAATTTGAACTCCGACGGAAACTCTTCCGAACGGGATGTCCCCACGACAACACAATTGTGAAGAATTTGAGTTAATTGAGGAAGTAATCTAATACAACAAGTTGGATCAATATTCTTCGCAATATATTCTACCAATGGTAAAACTGCTAGCATCAAACGGTAATTTTTAGTATCATCTAAAAGACTCAGAATTCTTTGTATCCATAAGTCTTTGCGTTGGGCGTCGTCTGTTAATATGCCTGGATTGCTTTTCAGCAAGTTTAAAAATGCTAGCGACGCTTTCTTCTTCAGATAAATTGAGGATGTTGGCGATCTTAATATCTGGAAAACTTCAGTGAACAAGTTTTCATCTTGAGCCATTTTATGATCTAATTTTCCTGTCACACCAATAAAATTCAGCGCCAAAGCCACATTTTTATCACTACTACCTGATAGATCTTTAATCAAGTGATAGGTCACTTGGTCCCGAACTCTCGTGATAACAATTGGATGCTCATAGAGAAATTCCAAAGTCATGTATGCCATGAATTTTTCCGAAAACGCATCAGAATTAAGCAGCTCGATCATCTGATCAAGCCCAAACAATATATCGTTCAGCTTGGTTGTGTTAGACGTGACGTATATGTACGCTAATTTGGCAATATATTTCTTACGCTGATACCCTCCTAACTTATCACGGCCATTACTTGACTTTTTGCTTGCAGATTCAAAGCGCTGTTTAATCTTTACTATTTCAGATTGAATCCTTTTCTCGTGGTCATCTGAATGCTGCGATGATCGAAGATCGGCGATAAATAGTTGTAGTCCCCTAATAGTGGTACTATAATTATGATTACCGCCGTTTGCGGTGGTTTTTCGAGACTCCATTTAGAATACAGATCCAACCTCTAACTATAGTTGTCAATTGATCCTGTGTAAGAACACTTTGCCTTCTTAATTCCAAATTTCGATGAGGCAGGTTATTCAGAGTGAAAATGAAAGACTCCTATTTTTGTTCTATTCACTTACCCTATAAAACTGGCCAGTAAGAGTTACCTAACAATCAGCACTGAAAAAGCCTGCTTTTTAAATACTCAAAATAATCGCTATACCAATTAGCTTTGCTCTTCCTTTTTTTCTACTTTGAAAGTCTGGTATTAACTAATCCACTACTACTTTTTTTTTAGGCTATTCACTTTCTGAAAGGCTCCCATTTATCATGGAAAAGTCGCGTCTTCCTTGAAAAAAAGTTGTTAGATCCCTGAAGTGTAGAATCGAGTTCCCGGTAAAGGTATAATTTACCTAAAAGAGTCTAGTGGTTTACGAAGATGTCATTGTGGGTTGACAAATACCGTCCTAGAACTTTGGAAGACTTATCTCATAACGGTGATTTGACTTACCTTCTTAAATCATTGTCTCATCAACCTCGAGATCTGCCTCATTTACTGTTTTATGGTCCCAACGGAAGCGGTAAAAAGACAAGATGTATGTCATTATTGGAATCTATCTTCGGTGTAGGAGTCTATAGAATGAAGATAGACGTCAGGCAATTTGTAACGCCGTCGAATCGTAAACTTGACTTGAACGTCGTCAGCTCAGCGTATCATTTGGAGATCACGCCAAGTGATATGGGTAATAATGATAGAATAGTCATTCAGCAACTGCTGAAAGAAGTTGCACAATCCGAACAAGTTGATTTCCAAGAGTCTAAGGAGGGTCTGGCTCACAGGTATAAATGTGTCATTATTAATGAGGCTGACTCTCTGACGAGGGATGCTCAGGCGGCGTTGAGGCGAACGATGGAGAAGTATTCCAAGAATATTCGCTTGATTATGATATGTGACTCCGTGTCATCTATAATTGCCCCAATAAAATCCCGGTGTTTCATGATACGTTGCCCAGCTCCAGAAGGAGACGAAATGGTCCAGATATTGACTCAAGTTGCGCAACAGGAAAATGTGAAAGTAGAATCAACTGTAATTTTGCAAAATATAGCATCGGCATGTAACGGTAATTTGAGAGTTGCGTTGCTTATGCTTGAGTCGATGGCTTTGACAAACGAGATGCAATTGAAGTCGAACACGCCTATAATCAGACCTGATTGGGAATCTGTCATACTTAAGATGGCAAATAAAATACAGAAGGATCGATCCGTCAGTTGTCTGATTGAGTGCCGCTCTATTTTATATGATTTGTTAGCACATTGTATTTCCGCAAAGATCATTCTGCAAGAGTTGACATTCGCATTGATGAAGAACTGCAATAGCGACCAAGTGAAGGTTGAGATTATAAAAACTTCGAGCAATTTTGATGAAAGGCTTTCCCTTGGTAATAAGCCAATATACCATTTAGAAGGATTTATCGCCAAAGCCATGTGCTCAATAGAAAGCGTATAAGAATGTATCTCCAAGAATTCAGGTGAGTTGTACATAGCGTCGACATATACGAATATATTATTTACAAGTTTTTTTAACGACCTCGAAATAACCTATATTGCGATTCTTTCGATTTCAGCAAGTTCAGCAGTTGCTTCGTCGGCTTCTTCTGCAACTTTTCCAGATAGTTGACACTAGTGTCATCATTTGGATCTTTGAATCCGTGTAGTCCCACTCTAACCAGAGATTCGCAGGACACAAACTCATACACTCCTGGTAGTTTTGAGCCTGCCTTTCTAAATGCTTCACGAGCAACTTTTTCGTGCAAATTGTCGCCTTTCATTTCGAAGATTATCTTACCGGTGGGAACACGAACCATCCAATGATCGAAGGCACCCTTACCTTTTCCCATTCTCGTTTCATTACCTTTGATACATACGGCAATATTAGTACACAATCTTCTCCATAGCTGGCCATTTGTCAACGGCCTGACATATCTCATCAGCGCATTATCAGCTTCTTTAAGTTGTTGAGCCGTCAATCTGGTTCCTTCAGTCTTGAGACGCATACCATAGGTCCCGAATTGTAGCGTGGAACCTTTGGTGGAGCCGCCTGTACGAACGGGAACCCTGCCCTTCTGTTTCTTCTGAACCTCTTTGAAGCGGGGCGCATATTCGTGTTTGAAACGCACAAATCCGACAGCAGGTATGGTCAAAAGCTGTGACGGCCTGCCAGTATGCAGGAGATACTTCGTCGTTAAACTAAATACCATCGCGGTTGACGTTGATATTCTGGCCTATGATTATTGACAAATATCTTTAACAATGGGCAAGTTTCATTTTTTGCTTAGCCTTTGGAAACCGCGACAGGCGAAGGCATCAAATAATACCGTCTAAAGAGATATAGATGTGGAAACTACGTAAATCTTAAGTAATTTGATCTAGATTAAAGATTGCACAAGAGAGCCCGTCCTCGCCTAGCTGAGACCAACTACCTCTTTCCAGTAACCCCAGCAGATATTCTACGAACTGTTTTGATAAAATTGGAACAGCAGCTGGCGCCATACATTTGCGGACGGCAAAACCTACTCTTATCACTTCTCAGGATGGGACATCGTATGCATATCATGTCGGGCGTGGTGAAACAAATGCCACTGTGCTCATCTCCTCGGTACTTATTGAGCCAGGCTTTTGAAGGCGGTGTCGAGTTCTTTTAGAGGACGTAGCCGCAACATCAGATGAGTACAGGGGCCTATCCAATATGGAAAACGATAGATGGTGCAAAGTTCCTCTTTCTCAACAGGTCCTCTATGTGTCTCTTCAAAAAATGATCCCGCATTTTTCGCCTCATTATTTCCATCGTGAGTGGCACCGCAGCCTTGGGCTGCAGGGCGGTTGGGTGAATCTTTGGTAGCGGTTTTATATATAGTTCAGACTGCTAGCAAATGCAGGTCGAGTCCCATATGTGCGATCTTCTTATTGAATACATCTATGCCTTTCAACGGTCTGTTGGAAGGCTTCTTAGCCGCCGAGAGGCTAGTCATTTTGCAACGGGTCGGTATTCGCGCGCCACGAGAATTGCAAAAACTGCCATTAACCGTTAGAATGCAATGGCCAACGACGCTGGGCAGAGGCGCATCAACTTGCGCGATAGCCTCCACAGTTGGGTTTGATACGTCATGCGCTTGTTTTGCAACTTCCGCAAGAGAGCTGAATCGGCGTCTGCGGCTAATCCTCAGCATAGTCCAGGATTTTTTGGACAGCAAGATTGTTTTTCTCATCACTCGGAGTAGAATCGCGCACGACCTGCAATTGGCGAGTCCAATCTCAAGCCTTCGCCAAGGTAATGAAGCACAAGAAGGTTAAGTGATCTCACGCCTTCCCTCTTAAAATAAAAAGGCTTATTGGGGGAGCAAACGGACGGTGCAATTGCTGGTACACTTGTAAAACACATTCTGGTAAAAATCAGACAGAGTAGAAGCGACTGGTTCCTCTCTCGTCCTCGTTATGATCGATCTGCCATAATATAGTAGCACAGTTATGGTTTACCCGGCGGAAGGGTGGAAGAAGACAGCAAGATGCTCTCGTCCTAAATTTCTTTCAACCGCTCAGCCGCTACATTGAAGCCTTTGGAATGCTCGAAGATGGGATCTAGAAGAAGCGGACCGGCCCCGGAGATATTACTAGGCCCCATGAAAATCTGCGGTTCAAAATATTAAGAGTGGCCATCTTCATTCCGGCGCTACTCAGCCCCATTGCCCAGTCAGTGGTAGCGCGATCAGCGAGAATTTCACTCGGTTTCGCCGCTCATTTTCCGCGAGCAGACTTGAATTGAAAATCTACAGTCTTGTCGCACAGTAACCGCGCTAAGCGGCGAACAGGATCCGTACGCTGTCAAATGAGCGGCTAACAACGATGAAGGGCATTACTGTCGTACTTACACTGGGGGCCTATGCTTCAGAAAGCAGAGCGCACTCCCGGGTCACGTTAAGGCGTATATTGTCTTTCCAACCTTTATACGATCACGTGTGCCTCTTGTGGGCTGTTGCCACCGGCGAAAACCAGGAGATCAAGAAAAGGTGCGCGGGATACGAGCAAGAATTGCCTCCGCTATTGCGCAGCTAGAGTGGACTTTTCCACAATCCTGTTCCCAAACCAGGGGATCCTAATGATGCACGCTAAAATTGTTCTCATTGCTATTGCAGTAAACTCGCTCACCGAGGTTGTAGCGCCATCACTCACATTTGTATTACTCCCCCCAATAGGAAGCGCCATGCGGGTAACAGAGCATCCCACGCTACATCATTCAGAAGCGTGGGACTCCGCCGCGAATCCCACTCCCCCCACCTGCTACAGAGAGGGTAACGGGAGAGCGACCTGTAAAATTCTCCAATGAGGCGAGAGGGGAGCTCCAGAACAGGTGATTGGCAAGAAATCGACAAACGACTTGTCTGCTCATAGCGTACGCCAACTGCCATTGGTGCAGAAGAAGCCCTTCTGCAGGTGTTTCAGGCCCAGATTAAGAGGTTTCTTGCGAAAACTGAAAACCTGTACGCACCTTTTCTCGTATTTCATAAACCTGTAGGGTCGAGCGCTTCATTTTGCAATTTGCTGCGGTAGTTTATGTCCGGTTACCCGAGGCTTTCTTCGCAAATGGAACTGCAACATGAACTCGCCCACTATCTTGCAGTGCTTCCATTATCGTAAAGCGTGCTGTCACTGTTGATGATTCCACCGGACGTAAAATTAGTACCTTGGCACCGCCGCTTATACTTGATTCAAAAAGGAAAGTCGGTGGGTTACAAAGACACCTTCTTAACTTCTTCGATGTAAAGTGGTGGGTTGTATATATACTAAAGCTTTTAAAAGTGTTCTACGTAGAACGTTGGACAGAAAAATCTTGCACCAAAGGCACAAAACTGCACAGTGCGCGAAGGTACCAAGTGAAGACAGTCAAGAAACTCGAAGTGTATGACTATTCCACTAGGTGCAGTGATATGGGGCTCCTTCAAGCCTATTATCAAGATTTATCTGATCATCGGCACCGGGTTTGGACTCGCCAGGATGGGGATTCTCACCGTTCAAGCAACAAGAAGTATATCAGATATCGTTTTGACAGTTTTGTTGCCATGCCTTTGTTTTAACAAAATTGTCGGCAACATAGAAGACAAGGATATCAAGACGGTGGGCATTATATGTCTGTCATCGGTGCTTATTTTCGGTACCGGTCTTTTCGCTGCATATGTTGTCAGAAAGACAATGCCGGTGCCACGGCAGTGGTATGGTGGTATACTAGCTGGAGGGATGTTTCCCAACATCAGCGACTTGCCTATTGCTTATATTCAAACTATGGACCAAGGCTTTATCTTCCAACCCTCGGAAGGTGACAAAGGTGTTGCTTGTGTGATCATTTTCATGGCTATGTTTATGCTTTGTGTTTTCAACCTCGGTGGGTTTAGATTGATTGAGTCTGATTTCACGTATAAGGATGAGGAAAGTGCCTTAACGCAACAAGATGCCGCTTCGCATTCAGCAAACAAAACCGAGAAAAGCAGCGTGTTTTCATCTTCGTCGTTGACAAAGCCAGAAAAGGCGCAAACCAAAAGCAACGAGAGTGATTCGAATGAATTGTCTTCTTCAATTGGTGAAAATCCAATCGAGCAACCCAACCCCTCTTCAATCTCTTTGGCATATGAAGATGTAAATGAGGACAATAACGGGCCTAATAACATGTGGGATTACATTGCAACGAGAAGAACTCAAAGCCAACCAGTGGCTTATACGGACGAGGATCAAAACTATCAGGATATTCATCGGCGTTCGAGACGTCCATCCGTCTCGACAACAGTTAGATCAATTGATTTGCGCGATCTTCCCGCTGAAGATGTCACCGAGTTGATTCGCGAGTACTCTAATGTAAATCAATATGGTCGTCCAAGAGTAAATTCCGCGCTGTACGAAGAAAATGGTGCTGACGAGCCCATTCGTTACGTCCCGAGCAACGGGGCTTCTACAATCAGAAGGGCCAACACAAACTTGACGAAAATCTTAACGTCAGATGCCACAGTCAATACGAATGATATCAAAGCTTCAGGAAGCTCTTTACCTACTTTGATGAAGAAATTCCCCCTAACTCCATTTATAGTTTTTTTCTTGAAAAACTGTCTAAGACCAGCATCTATGGCAGTGATTCTCGCATTGGTCATTGCCTTTATCCCGTGGGTAAAGGCCCTTTTTGTTACTTCTGCTACGACCCCGACACTGAATCAAGCTCCTGATAATCAGCCAGCCTTGAGCTTCCTTATGGATTATACAAGTTATATTGGGGCAGCCTCTGTTCCGTTTGGTTTGCTTCTATTGGGTGCAACTCTAGGGAGATTGAAACTGACAAAATTATATCCCGGTTTTTGGAAATCTGCGCTTCTCTTGGTTATTTTCAAGATGTGCATCATGCCAATATTTGGTGTTCTTTGGTGTGATCGTTTAGTAAAAGCCGGTTGGCTGAGCTGGGAAGAAGATAAAATGTTGCTGTTCGTCATCGCCATTGATTGGGCACTACCGACAATGACTACTTTAATTTACTTCACAGCGAGTTATACTCCGCCAGATGCCACTGATACAACTCAAATGGACTGCACATCATTTTTCTTGATGATTCAGTACCCGATAATGGTTGTAAGCCTCCCATTCCTTGTGACTTATTTTTTGAAGGTCCAAATGAAGATTTAGAATCTAAAGATTCTCAGAAGTTTTTCCCTGCATATCGAATTTTAATTCAAAAACATTAATTAACAGTGTTACAATATTTAGCATTAATTATCTAGTAGAAGATAAGACGTATTTAGTTTCATTTATTCATCAATTTTCTTTTTTGAAGAACGGGTTGCTTTGGCTTCCAAGGTAGGGCAGGTTCCCTAGAAACATATTTTGTATCATAACATGCCCTAGCTTCCCTTTTCAAACTCCGACAACAAATAAATCGATACGTTCTCGCCAAAATTTATGCCGAATTGGCTCTCGATGGGTAGCTTTTGTTCGAACCACTCTCTCATTACCGTAGCTCGATTTTCATTCCAATCTTGAGGAAGGTTGACTCTAGATCCGAATTTTACAAAGGCACATAGATCTAGTATAACTCCATGATTCTTCAATAGCTCTGAAACTATGAGTGCGGTATAATTTGCTAAGTTTGACATTTTATCCTTTTGGCATTTTACCAAGCATACAAGCAAACCTCCGGCCTTGGCTAATAGACAGCATTCGAAACTGGGGTGTGCATTAGTTACAGTTCTTTCCAAGTCTTTCACAAAATGTGTTAGCCCTAGAATTTCAACTGTTTCATTGATTGCACCAAGCACGAATAGCAAATTCAGATCAACCAAATTTCCGTAAGCATCTGGGCAAGACATGCTTTTGATGAAACCCAAGTCTCCGGTTCTCAAGTAGGTCAAGCCATTATCAACTTCTGTTTTCAGCTTACTAGTAAATTGTTCTGTGATGAAGGGATCTTTAGTGAGAGGTCTCTTCGTTGATTTATCAGTAATATCCTTGCAGATAGAATAATTGAATGCATTTCCTTCTGAACAGCACCAAATTTCACCAAATTCACCGTCATAACACGGCATATTGGTCTCTGGATTGACTATTGACACGTCTGTACAAACAGGCACAATACCGGAATCTTGAACTCTCAGATACTCTCCAGAATCGGCCAAAGAGGGATCCACGACTTTGACCAGACCCTCTCTAAGAGATATTGGATCTAAATAAAGGTCCACAGGTGGGATTCCTAGATACGACCTTAGTGCGATGTGTGGATTGAAGTGATTTTGGTACACATAGTTGATCTGTGTCGGGCTTAATATTACCTGAGAGTTTTTTCTAATTAAGCTGGCAATTTTGTGTGTGTTTGGGCGACCTGAAAACGGGATCATGAAGTTCTGGACATTTCTGAAGAGATCTGGTTTCAATAAAGTTGAATTTCCCTTCTTATTTCCCGAGGAGCTATGAGTTTTCTTGGATATAGTGACCAAGTTATTGGCTTTTTCGATAAGCATGTAGAACGTTTCTGGCTTTAAAAATAGATCTTTGACATTTAGGTTTTGAAGGCCAATTAAGAACGCCTTGGGATCTAAAGTAACTTCACCGAGGCAGAAAAGAGACGTAGTGCACCCCACGTATATCCCCAGCAAACAACTCATCATGAATCCAATGCCAGTAGTATAAGAGCATAATGACAAAAGAGGCCTATCTGGTGATAATTGTAAAGTTTCCTTCAATATCTTGCAAGAATTCATAAAAGCGGAGTGAGTCATCGTAATATGAATGTTGCTTTTGATATCATACTCTCTATCGATCCATACTACGCAAGGTACCCTATTAGAGTCTGTCCCTGGTTTGGAGTTATATTTTTCTTTCAAGTGACTCTTGTAAGCAGAAATACCCAAGCCATTCTTTCTCTTTACTTTCGAAAATATAGTGATTTTTGGTAACATATGTTTGTATCTTTTTAAAGCTTTTGTGACTGAAACATTGCTGTCAAAAAGGCCATGCGTTTTGAGATCCGTGAACACTCTTTTCACGCCATAGTTTTTGACTATATTAAAAAAATCTCCAACATCCTTTTCGGCATACTTTTCTCTTAGTATTGGATAGGGAATCACAACAAAGTTACAGTAAAAGCATGCAACCATCATTGCAACATATTCTACGGAGTTTTCAGACATTATTATTACTCGGTCACCCCGTTTCAATGGATTCTTGGAACCAATTATTTTCTTCAGAAATGACGCAATTATACAATCAAAAGAAGACCAAGATACCCTCTTATGAATATTATTTTCAGTGCTCGATCCAGAGCTTTCACCTCCATCGCTAAAAGCTAAATCGTTTCCGTTGTGTGCAATTCTCCACTCTAATATATCTAAAATATTTGAAAACTCGGTTAATTTCTTTCCTGTACGAAAATCGATCGAAGTCTCTCTATAGTCTATTCCAGAAGTTTGCCATCCTTTTTCCTGAGATGCCGATGCTTGTGAATTGAATGCCTCTTTAATTGCAGCTCTTCTTAAATTTGATAGATGTTCGGAAAATATACTCTCGTTGAAATATAGTGAGTGGGGAATGAAATCCAGAGTGATGTTATCCACTTGAAACTTCACAAATACTGATGCTAGCTCACCACTTAAGAATTTCTTCTCGACAGTGCTATTGGCAAGTTCCAAGGAGCAGTATCTTCTCGGCAAAGATCCTTGAGGAACTACCATAACGCACATGGGCTGAATTCTGTGAAAGATCCATAATATGCGGTATACCTGTTCGGTGAGATCATTCATTCTCTTTTCCATTATCTCTTTTTTATTTTGCACCGTAGTCACGACAGTGGGATCGGGAACGGTGGTTTGATTCCTCGCTAACGAGCTTTCGATGACAACTATTAAAAAGTGCTCTTCCTTGTTATGATTCAGCTCAAAGGCAGATACTTCGAATACGGTGTTGACAGTACGCACTAAAGTTTCAGTAATTTGTTGAAGATAGTAAGTTTGGGCAATGCGTTTCTTGGTGGATGCACGCTGCGTGGAAGAGCGTTTCACAGAAGAGTTTTTTGCTTTAGAAACATCAGACGTATGCGCCCAATTTGGTAACCTAACTAACTGATTTTGTAAGAACATGTCCTCCACCATCGATAGTACGAAGATCTTTCCATTGTGGATGAACCCCATTAATTTCGTTCTCAGGAACTGAGTAGACGACGGGCATATATTCATGATGGTATTCAGCCTTTCCATTGCTGATGAAGAACCGTTTTCTTCGAGCAGAAAGTTATACATCTTTTGATAACTCAGTTTAGCTTTGAAAACAAAGTCATTTACCCTATCCATTTGATAGAATTCATTCGTTAGACTGTCTGAATGAACCCATATCTCACCGACCGTCAAATCTGGTACGAGTGTGTTATCATCAGGGTTTACAACACATACAGTTGCATCAGGGATAGGAAACCCAAATGTCGCTACTCTAAGGTATTCATTGAAGGAGCTTGAATTCATCATGGCAGATAAACTGGGCTCTATTATGTTGCTTCTCAGTTTTTCTTTGTTTACAAATAACTCCTCATGTAAGCGTAATTTTGAACTATGAATTTGGAAATTATCTAACTTGCCGATTTGATCACGTAAAGAGAGGAATACACCTCCAAAATCTAATAAAGTCAATATTGGAGAATAACAGATCGACGCATCAAGACACCCTAAATTTTTCAACCATTTGCTGACAATCATGTCCGAGACTTCGGTGTCAATGGTGGTACAGGATGTTAAACAACACTTAATGCAACTGAAATCTATTTTGTGCTTTTTAGTAAGCGTTGATTGGGGATCATCCAGGTAGTTAATGACCACTTGCTTTAATTGCAATTGATCATTCAGAAGAATGTCCGCCCTACTCTTGTCTATGATATTTTCATATCCACCAGCTTTCTGCAACAATCTATGATCGATAGAGATAAGCAAATTTCCGGAAAAGATATTGAAAAGTACACCCAACACTAGCCCCGTGGATCTTGTTGGGTCCAAACTATTGAGAATAGTATATCTGGAGGTTGGGACTCTTTTGCAGGACGTTCTATCAATATCTTTTTTTTTCCAATGAGGTAATACCCTAGAGTTTAGTATGTCCGCTAATGTTTTGTACTGATTAGAAAGAACCTTATGCTTCATTACAACACCAGATAATCGCCCTAGTGGCGTCCTTGTGAATTCAATATATGAAACATTTGGTATGTCATAGGTAGGCGCCGTTTTCTTGGCTTTAGAGTACGAGCCCAAATCATCCGTCTTTATGAAGTTAATTTGTGAAAAAAAATCATTTTTGATCAGTTTCATCTTATTATTATTCATAGTACTGTGTAAGTTATCTAACTGATAATGGCAATCGTTAGAAATCAAAACATGCTTTGAGTTGGTGAGTTTGACTATCTCTATGATTTCTACCAAGGAGTAGGTTTCAAATGAAACAGGAACGGCAACCATTCCCGCAATAAAACATCCCAGCAAAGCTACTGTGAATTCGATGACTTCATTTCTATTGTACCACAATAGAACTTTGTCCATCTTGTATAACTTCTCTCTATTCAAAATATACGCAATCTTTTCGGCCCTCAGATATAGTTTGTCCCAAGCGATACACGTTTCTTTGCCCTTCTCATTTATGCTGATGAAGGCAGTTTCTGTAGGATAGTGCTCGAACCTGCCCCGAAGTATTGACGGCAGGGAGTCCGTGGTCACTGCATGCTCTTGACGAGGTAATAATGGAAGCATAGGATTATACGATACTCCTTTTATTTCATTTGAAGGAAGAGAAAGTTGTACTGAAGACCTTTTTCTCCTTGTTGAATGTGACGAATAATCAGAATTGGAGTTCACGGTGGTCACTCTATAAAGTGAGTGTTGCCTTCTGTGCAGAGTATTTTGCTGATTAGGTTGGTGTTGTGGACTATTCGCAGTTCCGTTTGCACTGCTTATCTCGCCCCTTTTAGCTTGGTATGTTGAAGAACTTGAAGAATTACTATCACCATTAAGTGGGGAACCGTATGCCGTTCGTACCGTAGATCCCCAACTATGATTTCTTGCGTGAACAGAGCTTAGTCTCTTAGTGGAAGACTTAATAGGTGTCAGAGGGTTACTTTTGCTGTTTGCATAGTGATCCAAAACTTGTTTTCTTTTAGTCTCGTATCCCTTTACCGTCAAGTTTTCGTCGGTGAAATCTTGTACCAGGTTATTCAATTCATTTTGCAAATACACGGGAAGATTGGCGGGGATTGTTAGGTCAGGCATCTTCTCGTGTGCTTACGGGATGCCTAGGTCATACCAGATCCTTTCATACCTTAAGGACGACTGCAATATCCTTAGGTGTAAGATGGAAAAATCGATAGTTCGGTTTTGCTGGGCGAAACGCTTAAGCAAGATACCATAGTCACGTGAATTAAGAACTCGCAACAATTATATTCATAATTGCCCATACATACTAAGATTGGTTACCATAACAGTAATTTTGTGTTCCTTTCGAGCATTGCTCTATATTCCTGGATTTGTTTGTCGCATTCTTTCCTATTGTGTGTTTATTGATAACATTGATGATAATACGATGTATTCTCGCTTAATGTCAAAAAAACGGTAACAGAAAACCCACAATATTTGAAAGATACACGATATAAAGATTAAGATTGAAAACAATTTTTAAAGTCAACATTTCAGCAGTTTTGCGGATTTCATTTTCAAAAATTCCTGCTAAGGAGCATTGAGGTACGCTTGTAAAACAGAAAGGTCCACATAATCTAGAAGATTATACTATCATAGAATTCTGACGTAAGAAGGAAAACAAACGCCTTAGCAAAAACAACAGGATCAAAATTCTGCGAATTCGCCTCAAATTCCCCGAACATCATACAATCATTACCAGTGTGTTAGCATTCACAATAACACATTCGAAAATTCAATAACAAACCATAGAACAGCCGCAATAACAAGGAGTTTCAAAGATGGGTAATTCAGTATCTAGAGCTCTGAGTAAAATTTTCGGCTCTCGAGAAATGAAGATCCTTATGTTGGGATTGGATAATGCAGGTAAGACTACCATTCTTTATAAGTTGAAACTGAACAAGATTAAAACATCCGCACCGACGGTTGGTTTTAATGTGGAAACTGTCGCATATAAAAACGTCAAATTCAATATGTGGGACGTCGGAGGACAAGAGCGATTGCGGCCCCTCTGGAGACATTACTTTCCTGCAACCACGGCTTTAATCTTTGTTATAGACTCATATGATAGTGAAAGGTTAAGCGAAGCCAAGGAAGAATTGTACAGTATAATAAGCGAAAAAGAGATGGAAAATGTAGTGTTGTTAGTTTGGGCCAATAAACAGGATTTAAAAGATGCCAAGAAACCTCAAGAAATCTCTGACTTCCTGCAATTGGGACAAAATCTAAGAAATCAGCTGTGGTGCGTTATTGGCAGCAATGCCTTAACAGGTCAAGGTTTGGTCGAGGGCCTTTCGTGGATCTCGAATAACACTCAAGGTAATAGAAGAGTTTGAATTTTCCCACTTCCGTTGTTTGCTCTTTGAAATCAAACATATGTATCGATAATTTTATGTAATTTAGCACCCTGATCTTGCACTCGAATTTTAAAGTATGGTATTTGATTGCTATTTCGTTAGTTACGGCACACCCAGGTTTTTCTTCAAAGACCTGACAAGAGAAAGAATATAATATATGAGTAGAAATTTTAATTGCGTGTATATCATTATTAGCTTTATTACTTCATACAGCGCCTATTACCTCGGAGGCTCCATCCTTACTTAAGATTTCAACAGAGCCATCGGAGTTGCCAAAGTATGCCTTGGCAGCGTTGTCAACAAAGAGTCCTGCCTCGACTACACCGACCATCAATTTGATCTTCTCATACAACGCTTTTGGATCTTCAATTTCACCAAAATCAGCATCAATGATGAAGTTGCTGTTATCAGTCACAATTGGTCCAGCCTTTGCCTTCCCACCTTGCCTCAAGACTGCTGTGCAAGCATTCAATTTGTTCAACAAGTCGTTCGTAACCCGTACATATGCAGGTGGCACAACCTCAATAGGTATCCCTTGCCTCCAATGCGATCCTAACATCGTCGGAGCCCTTTTGCTAGAGTCGGCAACAACTATAAATGTCTTGGCACTCGTGCTAATCAGTTTCTCTTGAAATAAACATGCTCCGCCACCCTTGATCAATTGCAAATTGCTGTCTACCTCATCGGCACCATCGAAGACAATATCGATAACAGGGTATTGTTCAATTATACCATAATGTAGTCCACTGTCCATAATCAATTGTTTAGATTGAAATCCCGTGGCGATGCAAATAAACTGGCTGACGTAGTCTCTGAACTTTGCGTCCTTCAAGTATTGACCCAATCTTTCGGCGACGTAGATGACTGTACTTCCGCTACCCACACCAATAATTCTATGGTTGAAGATGTCCAAGTTTTCGTCGACTGCACGGTACGCAGCTGCTCTCTTTGCATCTTCGATAGGTCTGCCTAGCGACGGCATATCCTGTATTCTTGGAATTTTGTACTGTAAAAATTTGTCCGTCATTTGGCCCTCCATTTTTACTATGTTACTGCTCTTAGCTGTGATTGACTTCGACTTTGGCTTCGAACTGGCAACGCTACTGGAAAAGCTCAACCTAGTTTGAGCTATGCTGTTGTTTATATTAAAGTTGCTAGAGTAGTGCTTGCTACGGAATAACGCTGTCCAACGCCTCACGCCCGAGCTCATTCATTCAACACTATGACTGTAATGAAAATTTACCAGATGTGCACAATGCTGACTACAACATGCAGTACGAAAAGAAATTTTTTAAAATCCTCACTCTGCAACAACGGGCCATAAAAAAAGATTAACTACCATAGCTAGAATTTAAGTAGCAAGATATCAGAGGCCGTATGAAGTCCCAGTTTTCTTGATGACCTTTCAACTGAATTATGTTTCCTGTGTCATAAACCAGTTGAAGACTCTGTTATCAACAATGCTGTCTCCACTCTCGTGGGGAGTCCCTCCACTTTGGGTGGTACAAGAGTTTCACCGCTCTTTCTTGCAGCCCTGATAGCAATAGTAGACGCATGCTCGCACTCTTGCTTCTGTACCCCAATACTATGACTGCAGATGTCGGCCAATAACAGGCTGTAGAATAACCGGGTCCTGAAGCTGGCTCATCGCCAAAAGTGAAAAAAAATCATTGTGGCTATATGACTGCTTTTCATACTCCATCCTTACATCTTATGAGCAAGAGGTCCATATAACACCCGTACATTTGCCATACTTCTTTGTGCGCGTCATTCTCAAATCGGTTTGCGTTTCGCGGAAGGCCTGTCTTTTGGCTGTGACGCGCCTAGCGATTCTACTCGGAGCGCTTGCAAGGAGGCTCTAGGAGCATGTTGGCTGGCCGCCAGCTCCCACCCGGCCTAGCGGTCGCGCCCGCAAGGCCAGCCTCCCTCTCGCGCTACACAGAGAGTTGTCACGATGCGTTCGTGAGTACCCGGGAGAGAGGCCGCGGAACTCTTGCAATGGGACGAATCAACCAAACTGACACGCCTGTGGAAATCGTGCAAGCTCGGTTGGCGGAATTTACCCATCTGCCTGCGGTTGTCAGTCGATGTAGCTAGTGCGTTTGCCAAAATAATTGTCAAGTGTATATTGGGTTAAAGTTCTGCAATTTTAAGTATTCTTTAAGTCTTCAAGGAACCCGCAACAACAAGAAACCAACGTCAAAACATGTCTGCTCCACAAGCTAAGATTTTGTCTCAGGCTCCAACTGAATTGGAATTACAAGTTGCTCAAGCTTTCGTTGAATTGGAAAACTCCTCTCCAGAATTGAAAGCTGAATTGAGACCATTGCAATTCAAGTCTATCAGAGAAGTATGTTATTTGAGATAAACGTAGTGTGAAAAATATTGGGAAGAATGAAATCTTCATGAGTAAGAAAAGACCGAATGGACGAACGAATGAGCGTTTACTGAGCGATACCAGAGGAGAGTGTAAAACACAGGATTAATGGCAAACGATGTTATGAATGATGATTTTTCATTCTTTACCTTTTCAACGGAATCCAGTCGAGCATTATTTTTACTAACATTTTCTTTCACCTTTTTATATTAGATTGAAGTCGCTGGTGGTAAGAAAGCATTGGCTATCTTTGTTCCAGTTCCATCTTTGAATGCTTACCACAAGGTTCAAACCAAATTGACCCGTGAATTGGAAAAGAAATTCCCAGACCGTCATGTTGTCTTCTTGGCCGAAAGAAGAATCTTGCCAAAGCCATCTAGAAGATCTAGACAAACTCAAAAGAGACCAAGATCCAGAACATTGACTGCTGTTCACGACAAAGTCTTGGAAGATTTGGTTTTCCCAACCGAAATTGTCGGTAAGAGAGTCAGATACTTGGTTGGTGGTAACAAGATCCAAAAGGTTTTGTTAGACTCCAAAGACGTTCAACAAGTTGACTACAAATTGGAATCTTTCCAAGCTGTTTACAACAAGTTGACTGGTAAGCAAATCGTTTTCGAAATCCCAGGTGAAACTCACTAAATGTAATCCATTTATATCATTGGTTCCGCTATATTTTCTCCAATAGAATCGGTTGAGTCAATCATAAACTTCATATAGTCCTTTTTTCTATATATTAAAAAATGTTTTAATAGGTGTATAATTTTTAAAGCGTTTTCATTAGTACATTTCTTTGTTTGGGCATGCTAGCTCTGCAGTGACTACTTTTTAGAAACTTACAATTTATCATCGTCCTTGATCGCTGCCCTATTTATAAAACTATCGTACGCATTATTTATTGGGTATTTCCTGTGCTGCGATTTGGTGATTGGGATGTTATAATACTTGATCGTCTCAAAGTTGTCTTTTGCTAGTTCTCCATCAGGCTTTAGTTCTCCATCAGGCTTTAGTTCTCCATCAGGCTTTAGCTCGACTATCTTTTCGGGTTCTTGCAAATGCTTACCGTCATTGGGAAATCTAACTGGAGTCCTGCGTTTTTTTACTGGTTTGCTGTCCTGCTTGCCTTCTTGTGCTTGACCGTCGTTGTTTTTTGATGTGATAACTAAGATGCATGCAGCGATTCCACCTATTATGACCATGTACTTCATCATCGTGATCGCTGTCACCAATACATTGCCAACGAACACTTTCATGAGTGGGGCAATCAAGGAAATACTAATTATAAGGAAACATCCCAACACAAGAGAAGGCAAATGAATCTCATTGATAGGGTCGATACGAATCTTGGAACGTATTCTTTCGGCATTGATATCTACCACAGCTTGAACTCTCTCCATTAATCTTATTTAGAGCATTTGAATCCCCTTCTGAGTTGGGTCCAATTGTTGTTGTATTCGCACTCTTCGTGGACCTCGATAGTCAGTCTCTCTACTCTTTTGATGAGATTCGAAATGTCACTGCGCTCGGCAGCCCTAAATTTTTTGAGATATACTCGGACAACCAAATATATGGTATTTATTATTTAGTTACAACATATGATATATATCAAGTTATGTTTCAGGTCGATCATTTATTAAACATTAACCACGTCTTGAATGCCTCATTCTAGCTAATTTCCTACCAGGAGGCAACTGGAAATTCGTCGCAGGGGCCTGCATACTGGGCTGCGTCAATGAAGTATCATTATTCATATTCCCGAAAGCCGGTTGTGCGTTATTGAATCCTAAACCAGGCTGCTGGGCTGCGCCACCAAAAATTTGTGATGGTGGTGGAGTGCCACCGAAAATCTGCTGCGGCACCGGAGGATTACCTCCAACGACTCCGGTTGCTTGCTGTGGAGCTCCAGAAAATATCGAACTAGGATTCCCTGCTACACTGCTACCGAAATTTAAATTAATTGTATTGGAAGGTGTGAAAGTTCGACTCGGTGGATTAGAAGCTGGAACTGGTGGAGTTGCAGATTGTCCAAATGCAGGTGAGGGTGTGGTGCTGCCGCCAATAGGTGCCTGTAACGAGTGTGTATTTTCGAACGCAGCTGATAAGCCATTGGAGTTTGTGTTGGCATTTGCAGAACCGAATGAAAAGCCACTCGTACCTCCTATGAAAGGATTCGCGCCTCCAACGCCGGAGGGAATTGAAGCGCTCGCAATCGGAGCATTAGGTTTCGTGACACCAGAGTCGAGCTTGAAGTTAAACGAAGGTTGATTAGCACCAGGCACTGACCCACTTACAGCATTGTTATTGATGGTAGGTACATCAGGCCTGTTGAATGAAAACGGTCCTGTAGCTGAAGTTTGTACCTGTGGAGCGGTCAAACTAGGTTGTTTAAGGTCATTTCCAGACGAAAAGCCGCCTCCATTGGCTCCGGAAGAAAAAGATATGCTCTTCGTAGAAGTGTCGGGTTGTCCCGGGATTCTACTAAAAGAAAAACCACCTGAATTGGTACTTTCCTCAGTCTGAGCTTTATGCTGGTCTTTTGTTGGTAAACTGAAATTGATCTTGGATCCTCCGGCCTCATTTGGTAGGCCCTCTTTGGCTTGGATGAGGATATTAGATTTAGTTAATTTAGAAGGATCTTGATCACTGAATCCGGAGCTGCTTCCGTTTGCTGCATTGAAGCTAAAGGAGAGCTTTGATCCGGCGGTATCGTCTTTGATAGTAGTAGACCCAGAAGCAGCAGAAAAACCAGGCTTTGACTCCAAGTCATTATTATTTGGTTTCCCAAAGCTGAAAGTAGGTTTTGCTGCACTTTCTGTTTTTTCCTGAGCACCAAAAGAAAGTAAAGGCTTAGAGCTTGTTTCGTTTTTGTCACCAAAATTGAATGATGGCTTAGGGCTTACAATTTTACCACTTTTACTGCTCCCGAAACTGAAACCAGTTTTCGAAATTGAGTCAGCCGCAGCCGGGACACCAAGATTCAATGGACCTGTAGTTTTTCCGTTGGCTTTGCTGAATGAAAAAGAAGGCATCTTTTGAGCACCTGTATTATCGTTTGATGTCTTATCAGCAAAAAGAGAGGGCTTTTCCTTTTCATCGCCCTTCTCTGATCTACTTCCACTAAAAGAAAAGGAAGGTTTCGTTTTGCCCTCAGCTTTTGAATTATTTAGGTCGATACTGGTGGGTGTCGGAGTATCCTTTTGGGTAAAACTGAAAGAAGGTACTACATTATTCGCACTTTTCTTGTCTTTTGAGCCCTCAAAAGTAAACGAAATCTTCTTGCCTTCTTCTTCTGCGGACTTTTTCCCGAAACTAAAGGAAGGCCGTATACTATTCGTTACTCTATCTAAGGTCGGCTTCTTCCTTCTTAACTCTTCCTCTTCGTCTTCGTCTTCATTTTCGTCTTCTTGCTTGTCATCACCACGCTTGGTCTTATTGACAGAGTTGAGTGCAGGTACTGCAGAAGTTTTTTGAGCCTTTTGAGGGTTCGATGCTGCGCTGAACTGGGAAGTGTTGAGCTTATCTACTTCTTTTGGTTGTGCGGCGAATGAAAACGATGGTTTGGTCTGTGTCTCTAGAGCTGCGTCGGCCGATGCACGTTTTGGAGGCGTATCATTGTCTTTTACGAAATCGAAGCCAATAGATGGCGAGATTAGCTTTTCCTTTTCGGTTTTTTTTACATGATTACTGTCATCACTGAAGGAGAGTGTAACTTTAGAAGAGTAGTTTTCTTTCTTGGAATCCAATTTCAAATCCTGGCCACTCTTTTTCATCAAAACTGAGTCGGGACCGTTCAATAAAATGCTACGTTGGAGAGCTGATAAATCGCCAGTGTTCCCCTCCTGAGAGGATGCAATTCCCTTACAAACATTCTTGACGATCGACAACCGAGGAGAGTCGATACCGGAGTCATCTATACTGTCTTGGTTTTCAATTTTCTGTCTTGGGATATGATCATATTCTGCAAGATCATACTCGAAGTCTGCGGACCATTTTGTACCACGTCGCTTGGTCTCTGAAATTTTCTTTTTCTTTAAAGGTCTCAAACGTAAAGTCATATCATTTTCCTTGGGAACAGTATTCATATCTTGCTTTACGGGGGATGGTGTATTAGAAGGTTCGAAGGAAAAGTGTGTGTTATCCACCCCTAATAACTCCGATTGACGCGGTTGAGGCACGGTGGGGCCACGATTGCTTAGTGAGGGCTGATCGACCATTGTCAAAAACACGTTAGATTCAATTCTCCTCCTCCACTCTTGTCTCTGTCTCAGCAATCTCAATCTCTCTACAGGTAAAATGGACACGATCGGGGGCCGATATTCCTTTTCATCATCCATAGGTACCAAGGTCCTTTGATGGTGGGGTATTCTCCCATCTAATCCATCACTTATCTCGGATCCATGATCTTCGACCGCTATCTCCGGGCCATAAGGCTCTCTCAATAGGTCACTATAATCATCTACACCGTTCTTTCGGTCCAGTGGTCTTTTGAAGAAATCCACTATAGTCGAAGAGATAGACCTCCCCTGTGTTGTCATTTGTAATTTCAAGGGACTTTACAAAGACTGTGGTATCTAAGTGAAGCAGGTAGTCTGGGAAGTCTCTTGTTCCCCTCACGCACTTGTGATGAGATGCCGTTTGAAAGAGCTTGAAATTCTTACTACCTGTAAAATCTTGTCCTACGCGGCCGAAGACGTCGCTAGCGATAAACTCAGGAAGCTTCCAAACACGTAATATATAAGTAAAAGATGCCTCTTTTGGATCGAGTCTGCATAGCAAAGGGTCTGATAAGTTTTAAGAACATAAGAAACACACGTACATTACTTCGTATCGTGCCATCTCATTTAAAAGATTACTCTCTGCCTATATAAACTGGTGGGCAGATTGATTGACTTTCGTTTTCTGAGGTGCTGATTGATACTAAATAAAGTAATGAAGGATTTTAAAATTCCTGCTGGTAAGGGGCGTCTTTACAAGACAATAGGACTTGCTGTTATTGGTTTGATAACACTGTTTGTTATCTTCAATGGTACTGCTTTGACTGGTGGTACTGTCCCGACATCTGGGGTCGTTAAGACTACGTCCGGGCTGAAAATTCATCCAGTTTCCATCCCAAAGTACACCGGCTCTAAGGAAAAGGCCACTTTTGTAACATTGGCCCGTAATCGTGACTTGTACTCCTTGTTGCCAGCAATCAGGTCGGTCGAGGATAGATTCAACCACAAGTTCAATTATGATTGGGTTTTTCTTAACGATGAGGAATTCTCCGAAGAGTTTAAACGTGTTACAACTTCACTTATCAGTGGTACTACTAAGTACGGTGTCATCCCAAAGGAGCATTGGGGGTTCCCTGAATTCATTGATCTAGAGAAGGCCGCGCAGACGAGAAAGGAAATGGAGGAAAAACAAATCATTTATGGTAACTCAATTCCGTATAGATTTATGTGCCGTTATGAGTCTGGATTTTTTTACAAACATCCGTTGATGGACGAGTATGAGTACTACTGGCGTGTCGAGCCAGATATCAAGCTGTACTGTGATATCGATTATGATATCTTCAGGTTTATGAGGGAAAATAAGAAGAAGTATGCCTTTGCCATTTCCATCAAAGAGTATCACGAGACGATCAAAACTTTGTGGGAAACCGTGCGTGAGTTTGCTGCAGCTCATCCTGAGTATATGCCTGAGAACAACATGAGAGACTTCATCAGTGACGACGATGGACACACCTATAATCTATGCCATTTCTGGTCGAATTTTGAGATCGCTTCCCTGGATTTCTGGAGAGGCGAGGCCTATTCCGCATTCTTCAAACATCTAGATGAGTCTGGCGGATTCTTCTACGAAAGATGGGGGGATGCGCCTGTCCATTCTATTGCTGCAGCGCTATTTTTGGAACGTGACGAAATTCATCATTTTGGAGACATTGGTTACTACCACCCTCCATTCCACAGTTGCCCTGTCGACGATGAAGTGAGATTGAGTAAAAAGTGTGATTGCGACCCAAATACTGATTTCACCTGGAGAGGCTACTCCTGTACCACCAAGTTCTATACCGTAAATGGCTTGACCAAACCGAAGAACTGGCAGGAGTTCACCGCCTGAGCGATGGGTACCGATTAAAGTTTACACGTGACCGTAGGAATTTCTCAACTGCAAGCACACGCGCGCAATTGCACGCGTGTCGCGCATAGATGGGGAGTTTCGGAACTTCATAAATAAATACATTAAATTATATCATAATCACCATTACTTTACACATTGTATTTCTTGAATAAGGAGTGAGTGAGCTCGACTCCTAAGAATGTCGCTGCGTTGGCTGGGAACGACCTCAGCAAGGCAGGTCCCAAGCCGGGAAAGAATCCCTTGATCCCGCCCCTAGTTGAATAAATTTGCTTCGTCGCTTCAATCATGCTTTGTCTGGTGGAGGATGCCTGCAACTTCGTCTTTATCGTATCAATGGGGAAAACCACCAACCACATCGACATGCCCGCAACACCACCCGATATACAAACATTCTTGATGTTGATTTCGCCATTTGCGGCGTTGCCACTTCTGCCATTCAGGAATTTCTTGCAGACTTCGTAAGAAGCGAAATACAGTGCACTGCCCGGACCATCTCTGGCCAAGGTCGCCAGGGAGCCCTTGAAAAGTGACTGAATCCCACCTTCACTCACTACTTTTTTGGCGGCTGACAGGAACGACCCGCCAGACGACGTCTGCAACACGACTTTCACACGCTCCGTGGGGGCCATGACCAAGGTGGTGGGGATGGCGCTTATGAAACCCGCGGTCGCCATCTGTGAAGTGGTCAGAGATTTGTCTCCTAGAGCGTTCACCTCTTGTTTCCAGGTGACTATTTTCTTGCCCACGTCATAGCCCCAAAACGAGACGGCAAATATTGGCGTAACGCCCAACAGTGGTGGCACTACACCTTTGTAAAAGCCTCTTACAGAATTGGTGAGCATTGTGCCGTTCACTGCGCCCCTAGCTTCCGATAGGATCCTCCCTACGGCCTCGCCTGCTGACTTCGCTTGACCGTTCTGGCACCTGACTTTGACCAAGTCAAACGGATGCCCCGTTAACACTGCACACACTCCGCCAACTCCGCCCGCAATCAGGGACTTCACATTCTCTCGAAAGGGATTCGCGTTCTCATCTATTTTAGTTTCAATGATAGCGTCTTCCTGCTTCAGGTAAGCTGATTCTGATAAAGTTGTGTCTGAGGACATGAGGGCTGATGTTTCTGCTTCCTTCTTACTCGTTTCACGCACGCCATGGACACTCAAGATTCGTACTTCCACATCCATACTACAATATATTTATATAGGTACCTGTATCTCATGGTGGAAAGACCCTTGAAGCGATTCCTCTATTGCATTTGCCCGATGAGTATGTGATCAACGAGCCAGAAGGTGAGCATCATGCATGACCCACGGAGGAGCTGGAGGAGCTCTGGGGTTTCCCCACATCTACCATCACCGACGAAACGCAAAGTACAGCTTGAAACAAGTCGTTCGTCGCTCCTCTCAGAAACTGAATGACCTCCACATCTCGAGAGCCTTCACCCACATTTGTCGCAAAGCGAAGGGCGCGAGTCATTCTTCCAGCGCAGCGACAAAAGTATTATCCCCGAGGCAGTCCGGCGGGACTGGCAAGAGACAACGCCGAACATGATAACCATAGGAGACTCCAGGTCGTAGAAGGTCGGTGGTATTGATTTGACTCGCGAGGGCATCAAAAAATTATGGTTGCTAAGAGATTCGAACTCTTGCATCTTACGATACCTGAGGATTCCGTGATGCGCAGTGTACTGCACATAAGACTCGAACCGAAGTTGCTAAATCTTGAATCAGGCGCCTTAGACCGCTCGGCCAAACAACCATTGAATGCGATGAAGGTTTGGAATCCGCCGCCGCCACACCGACTGAACCTCCCCACTCGGGTGGAAATGCGTAGTGATAAATGGACGCAGCGCTCATCATTAGGGGAGCGAGTTTGCGATGGGCCGTGGAGGGGGACTGGTCGTCAGCAATGATCATTTGGCGCTCGCAGTACTGCGCACTGGCACCAAAGCTGCTATACTGCAATGTGGTGTCGCCGGCCCTGCGTGGAACTGGCACATGGCGGTCGTCGTGGCGCAGGGGTCGGGGCTGTGCATCATTGCGACAAACGCATCCTTGTGGACAAGCAAGCACCGAGTTGATGTCAATGTTTGCCGTCACCCGCTCCCTGCGTGCATCGGAAGAACTTAGACGTGGCGAGATTTCGTGTCACGTGACTCGCGAGGACACCGCTCGCCGCATCCGTTCACAATCATTTTTCATGCACAGTCTCTCATTGAAAGTGGCTATCGCATCAACATTGGATTCACTTTGGCATCTTCATACTCAGGTGTGATGAGTGTCCCTGCAAACCTGTACCCGGGGCTGAACGACATCGTGGACGTGCTCGATGAGATTCCTGCAGAAACCTCACGGTATTTGACTCTCCTACACGAAATAGATGCCAAATGTGTCAACTCAATGCCGACGCTAAATGAGCAAATCGGGGACTTTTTGGGTCCTAAAGACGCTGGCGAGGCTGGCAAACTCGATCTGCTGCTAAATATAAATAGACTGTTTGAGGAGTTGATGCCCTCACTTGAAGAGAAGATGCATGTGTCATCCATCATGCTCGAATCCTTGCAAAAGCTGTCAACCAGATTGGAACTGGCATACGAAATCGCCATCAAGAATCAAGAGATTCCTGCAAAACTGAGGCTGGGCGTCGACAATCACCCAGCAATGCATTTACACCACGAACTGATGGAAAAAATCGATGGCAAGTCTGTGAATGGGACAAACGGTGCCGGCAATAAGACCTCGCAGGCGTTAAGAAGCGAATCGCGCAGAGAAGCGATGGTGGCGAACAAGAAGCAGCAGGTGGACTATCCTGTTTCTCAGTATCCAGCACCAAACTATGGCGCGCAAACCGACGCCTTCGATATTCACGATCAGCAACAGCAACGACACCCTGCGTTCGCAGCGCCACAGGACCCAGAGGCCTCGAGGAAAAGAGTGAGCCCGACTATCGGATCATCGGTAGATCCGAAGAAGCGCAAGCGGAGGGCCAACGTTAAAACGCTGGCGGGCAACCCGCCAAACAGCCCTACGACGTCATCGGCAAGCGGGGCAGATGCGGCAACTGTCGATGTGACAACTGCTGCCGCGGTTGTTCCGACTATCCCTGCTGCTGCGGCTCATCTTCAACATGCGCACGCACATTCGCACGACGGTACGAAGCCCAGAACAAATGAGTATGGGGAACCACTGTATTGTTACTGCAATCAAGTAGCGTACGGCGAAATGGTAGGCTGTGACGGCGACAGCTGCGAATTAGAATGGTTTCATCTACCTTGTATAAATCTAGATCATTTACCAAAGGGGAAATGGTACTGTGATGAGTGTAAGAAAAAACTGTAGCACATATTTAGCGTGATGTTTTATGTAGGTTCAGATTTATAATGCTTCCAAGATATTGACACCCACAATCTTTCTTTTCATCACCCTCCCGCCTCCCCTTTTCCCTTTCAAGTTGGCTTGGCTTTTCGACATTTTGGCGTGCAGAAGCATATCTTGCAAACAAAAAAGCCTGGCAAAGGGACAAGGCTGTGAGGCATCTTCAAAAGCAGAGTGCGGCAACCATCATTTATATAGCTCAAAATACATTCATCGGCAGCGTTCCAGTGCCCACTCCGAATTTAAAAAAATATTGTGAACACGCTATTCCGTTTTTTCCCTGTTAGCGTCTTCTTCTGTTTTTGTCACTAGAAGGAAGAAAATATTAGTTGCAAGAAACTTCGCGTACTTTATTTTTCACAGCAGATTTGCTAATCTCACACGCAATCAGAGGATAAGATACAAGGTAAGTGCGCTGTACAATCGTTCACTGTTTGCTCATTTCAAAAGTTTTTTGTTGGTTCTATTCTCTTAAAGTTTTGATTTCAGGTACGCTACAGATTTTCATCGATGTCTTTAAGTAAATCTAACATAAGAGAGTTCAAACTAGTTGTTGTTGGTGGCGGTGGTGTTGGTAAATCCGCCCTAACCATCCAATTGATTCAGTCTCATTTTGTCGATGAATATGACCCAACCATAGAGGACTCGTACAGAAAGCAGGTTGTTATTGATGGCAAGGTCACTATATTGGATATCTTAGATACCGCCGGACAGGAGGAGTACTCTGCAATGAGAGAACAATACATGAGAACCGGGGAGGGCTTCTTGTTGGCTTACTCTGTCACTTCAAGGACATCGTTCGACGAGTTGATGACCTACTACCAACAGATTCAGAGAGTTAAGGATGTCGACTACGTGCCAATCGTTATCGTGGGTAACAAATCTGATTTAGAGGAAGAAAGGCAAGTTTCCTATGAGGAGGGTGCCAGTATGGCAAGACAAATGAGCGCGCCATTTTTGGAGACTTCCGCAAAACAAGCCATCAATGTCGATGAAGCCTTTTATACTTTGGTTCGTCTTGTGAGAGACGAGGGCGGAGTTTTCAACAAGCACTCCAAACGTAATGCTACTCCAGGTAATGCAGATGTCGTAACCTCGTCGCAGCACGCTAACGATGAAAAGTTCCAAGGAAAAGAAGATGCCATTCCCCTACAAACCAACGACAACAGCATGAATATACAGGGCGACGTCTCCAAAAAACAAACTGCCATGGCTACCAACAATGGTCAAAAGACTCAAACTGAAGCTGACTTACAGAATCCTTCAAAAAGCAAAGGAGAAAATGCAAAACAAACAAGGGCTAACCAATCGACGACAACTGGCAGCACTGGCGAAACAAAAGAGAAATCAGGTGGTTGCTGTACCATCTGTTGAGCGCAGTTGTATTAGTATACTAAATTTAATCCATGTTCTTGTATTATGAACGATGAAGCTATATACTTCTATCTTTTCTTATTATTATATTTTTCTGTTTCCCATTATTCATATACATACGTACATTTGTAATGCATATAAAACACTTTGACCTCTATCTTATAATGACTTGAGAATCCCAACTAATTAATGAAGTGGAGACAGATGAAGTGCAGTGCTAAACTGGCAAGTATAAATTCGCCAAATGCTCTATTTTTTGAAATTCCTTTGAATGAGTCAACAAACTGAAACCTCAAACTGATGAGTAAAACAAATTGCCCCACACATGCGATGAAACCAGCTAAGAATGCGTTGAATGGGAAAGTGTCTCTCACGACAATCATAAAAGTGCATTGCACGGAGGCAACAGCCACCAAAAAGACGCAAAATATGTCGATCAATTTTAGACGGTTATCCTGAGATATCTGGGCCCAATAAGATTTCATCGCCAGTGAATAGGCATCTTGGAAATCTTTGCTTATCGAACCTGTCTTAACGGTTTTTCCTTTGGAGCCTGTGGCGCTTGTGGAGGAAGGTGGCACAGAGCCTTTCTTATTCTTTGGAGACATCTTTCAATAGTACCTCAATGACAGAAAAGTTGAAGATCCGGCTATCGTGATCAATTCTTTGCGACTGACTAACTTCACTTCAATTGAAACCTCAGGTAGTTTGTCCTTTCGTGTTCTTTCAGTTCTGAAGGTCGGAAAAATACTCGTGCCCTCAAAAATGTGCCCTATAAATAATTTAAATTAGTGCATGATCAATTAACTAACATATGAGCCGGCAACTGACAGTATAGTGTGCGTTGAGAACTGCTGCAGGATGAGCATAATAGATATGGATGGTAGCAGCATCCACGGAAGTTTAGATAACGTCACTCCCTTCGAGGATGAACTAGACGATGAAGAGGATAATATATATATTAATGAAGAGACCGAATTGGGAAGAGAGCATGTGCTCATTTCGCATGGGCCACAAAGAAGGATTGTACCACCTTTGAATTTCTGTCCGGTAGAGAGGTATCTGTATCGGTCGGGTCAGCCATCGCCGGTGAACTTCCCTTTTCTGCTTAACTTGAATTTAAGGACAATAATATGGCTAGCCAACGAAGAGCCTCAGGATTCTCTCTTGGAATTCTGTGATGCACATAGTATAAGATTAGAGTTTGCCGCTATAAACCCCGACGGTGGTGAAGACGACAATCCGTGGGACGGGCTGACAGAGCACTCCATAATAAATGCCTTGCAGACCATTGTAAACCAAGAAAACTTCCCATTATTGGTATGTTGTGGGATGGGCAGGCATAGAACGGGTACAGTAATAGGATGTCTAAGGAGAATCATGGGATGGAATTTAGCAAGTGTCTCTGAAGAGTACAGGCGGTTCACTGGAAGCAGAGGAGGAAGAATTTTGGTGGAACTGCTCATCGAGGCGTTCGACACAAACTTGGTCAAGATAGATCAAGATAAGGCTCCTGATTGGCTGTTAAAAGCTTTAGAATAACCACAGGTAGTCTTGAACTTCTGGCGCCCTGTATAGTTTTTTTTTTTTTTAATTTTGACGAATCTATTTATATTTCATGGAGCGCTGAGGATCATTCTTGGAACGAAAAGTAATGGAAACGCCTACTTTTGGCAAAATTGAACTTATAAATCAACTGAAGGTACTGGGAAGCATTAGAACTGTCGCGTCCCAAACACTCTTAGATAAACATGGACATTTGCGCAGTTAATAGACTTTTCACAAGGTCTTCATTCACAGATGGCGTTGAAAGTACTGCCAAAAGCTTTAAAAGCTGGGACACATGTATGGATAATAAAGCGTGTAAAATTATCGCGATCGTTGGTATTTGTCTGGCAGCAATCACTGCTATCTGGTTACTTGGTGCATTGTTGACTTGCTTTAGACAAGGTGCAACCGGTATTGGGCAATTCTTTTGCTGGTGTTGTAGGTGCGGCTCCAACTCCTCCAATCCGCCCAGGAATGAAGGTATGTATGCAAATACTGTGGGTGCGCCCCCTGCAACTGTGGTATATCAACCTATTCAGCAGCCTGAGTCTGCTTATTATCGAAACAGGGATGGATCATTCTATGACGAAAGAGTTAAGTCGAGTGATGTATTTGAACTAGAACAAGATTTTGACTTAGAGAAACAAAGAGAAAAGTCTTCACAAAAAAATAAGTTACCTGTAGTGGGACACGATGTTGATGAGGAATCTGTTTATCAGCCAGCCAACACTTACGCCAACAACCCTTGGCAATCTATCAATGAGACATTACCGCATAACAATGCAACTCGCGACAATAGAAGTCCTTATCCCTCTGAGGATCAATCATATCAAGGTTATAACTATTACCATGGAGGCTATAATAGGTGAAAAGATGGCGTATGTTTTGTACTATTAAGAAGGAATATTGGAGGGTTTATTATATTGTCGTATGTACTATGCTTCGGATTTTTAAATAAGAATAAAGAATGGACGGTTCATTTTTGAACAGCTTCTCCTAATTCTTGAAACTATCGTAAGCGGTTTTTCTTAATGATCCAATGTTTCTTTGCAGGGAAGCATGAACACTGTTGGAGAACTGTTCCTTCCTCAGGTGAAGACCTTCAAGGTAATACTCTTTCCAAAGGCGGCGGTAGGTGTCCACAAGGTTTGTGGGCAGCGCATCTTTTTCAATAGTATTCCACAGATTTTCAGAAGAAACGGGTGTTATCTGATGAAAAACAGTTCCGGCCAATGCAAATGGAAGGACAAGTCTTGATGGTATACTCGAGAATATTCTACCCAAGATTGATACACGAGGTGTCATCAGTGAACTCTTGCTACCCCAGTTATTCTTGTTGCTTAGCACCCTACCACAAAAAAATGCCCCCAACGATAGAATTGACGATGGAACTAGTAATTCTTCATTCTCATAGATGTCAGTAAAAATGTTACGCTCGAAGTATTCCTTGGTTGACGCCAGTTCGTTTCTTGCTGCGCTCTTTTGAGTGCCCCATTCGGCCTTTATTGAATCTATCTGATTGATCAAGGTATTTCTGCATTGACGAAGTGTCTCAGTTAGTTGCAATGATTGAATTATCTGGTTGCCGCTCGGCAACACAGTGGTTTGCAGCTCTGGAGAAGCCTTGATCACAGCTGGAATTAGAGGCCCGTCGGAGGGTTCGGTATCGTCGCCATCATTCGCATAGAACATATTGCTCATCTTCCCTAGAAGTTCCAAAATGTAACAAGTCAATGTATGTAGTGCCTACTTGTATTGATAACAGAGTTTGCCCTCGACTATTTGTATTAAGCATTCGAGACATCCAGCCTGTACGTTATTATTGGTTCGTGGCACATGATTAGTTTGCGCCAGTAAATCAGGTAAACTAAAATCGTCAGACGGAACTCAATAAGCAGAGCGAGCATAGGTTTTCAATACTCTTCAGTGCCTATGCCTTTTCTTACCACCTCTGTATTTACCAAAACAACACCATGGCTCACTACCATATTGCAGCATACTCGATGTGTGAATCAAAGAAACAAGCTTTCTGTTGACAGAAAGTTTAATTACTAAAAGGAATATCAGATTACATGAGTTGTATAAATAGCATTTAAAATATTAGTAGATTAGAAGTAGAGTTGTTTGCGTCTTATTTGAAGAGATTTTTAAGGTGTAGCCATTGGAACCAATTAACTTGAGAACAGACTTTGATAGGATGTATAAATCATAGCCACACCGCCAAACACGATAAGCAAGTAATCCAAAAGGCATACCCAAGAAAAATTTTGGCCTTTTGATTTTGGACGGCTATAACTTTGTAAATGAAGCATAGGGGGATACATATACACCAGAGGTATGCATGCAAATGATCCTATAATGGATACAAACTTGTCAAGCTGATCAGCTCCGAAGTAGGCTACCAGGCAAACTAACGACACAATAATCGCCCTGACAAAATTTTTCAACCATTTCACTTTCCAATCCACTTTACCAGAGTTAAGGCGTACTTCGACGTTAGTTGTATTATCAGCCTTTTTCACATAAATTCTGGTGAACTTGGGGAAAACTTTATTTTCGATTATTTTGATTGCTGGGAACAACTGTAGAGGAGTTGAAAGCATGATGGCGAGTGAATAGAAGAATTGTATCAGAATTACAAATATGCTTCTTTGCGGCAAGTTCAATAAGATAACTGTTTCGACTGAGGAACCGTATGCCATATATCCGACAGTACCTATCAAAATAAATAGGACAGTGGCAGTCATAATAACTAATCCCAATACGAGCGGAAATTTTTCGGGGTGTTTCATGGAGTCTTGCACGGGAATTATCAATCCAATGCCCTCAAATGCGAAAATCGCAGTTCCAATAAACATCGTCCAGCGGCTAGAGTTGAAACCTAAAATAGTTCCCACGGCCGGTTTCATATTCAAATCCAAAGACAGGTGTCTAAAGCTGAATGCGAAAACGATCACTAACCCCGTCATAATGAAAAAGTTAGCCAATAGAGATGGTAGGGATAGTTTAGAAACGTTTCTGATGAACGAAAGAGGAATAAAAACGATTAATTGCAATATCATGAAATAAGAAATTGGAATGTCTGGAATATGAAATAAGTTTCTAGCAAAAGCTTTCAAATTTTCAGCAGTGAAAATCACATACGCCCCCGAGAACCCAAGTTGAGTTAACACCAAGGAAAATAGGATGGTGAACTTCATCCACGAACCGTAAAGTTTGAACCCAATATCACCGAATGACGATACACCCGTAAGTTTTTTGGATACAATTAGAATATAGTAGCACCAGTATGAATACATTCCAAACAGAGTGAGCATTATGATCGAGAAAAATAGCCCACCATTTGAGAAGGCATGAGGTAGAAATAAGACGCCTGTACCAATGAATGATTTCAACAGCAAAAGAAAGGCTTTAGAGGTAGGGGTGGTTCCTTTGATTGAATCTACAGCATTGAGTGCCCTGCCATCCTCTGACATCAACGCAGACCTTTCGCCTAGATTCCTAGGAAATTCACCATCATCTGATAAAAAGTCATCTTCGAAGGATTCACCTGCAAAATGACCGTAAACGTAAAGAAATTCCATGAAATTCCTGGTGAGAAACGGGATTTGATCCAAGTCCTCTTGAATCGGTGGGCAAGGTGAGCCACTTGCTGAGGTTAGCGGAGAGCAGGGCACGCTTGACCCGTAATCGCTAACTTGATGTTTTTGCTGATTCTGCTGTTGCTGTTGTCTGACCTTTTTGACAATGAATTCTCTGCGGAATCCACCAGGAACGTTAAGGCCGCTCGCAGTCGATCTTCTTCTTTTATTTTCGTCTGCTAACGCAATATCTTCAAGTGACTTAGCTCCTTTCTGATTGCCTTCGTTACTTGCGTATCTATAAATATCTCTCGTAATGTCTCCACCTGCGCGTGACAGGTTTGGTGTTAATGGTGTATGATCGGAAACGTCTGAGTTCGGATTTGTTCTTTTATAGGTCTCTAAACTGTCTGTGGCGGTCATATCACGAGCTTCTGAGATGGAAGGAGAATCCTTGTCAAAGTGATCAACCAGGTAGGTTTTGCGTAAACTATTCAGAATCTCGTCCTGATCTTCAGGTAGTTGGGTCTTGAAATTCGGTGACTCCAAGTCCACGAATGCATGAGAGTCGACGCTTTTAAATGATTTCGAGGGTAGTATCTGTGCTGACCTTGAAAATGAGTTTCGCCCATTAGTAAACGATCCGGATATAAATGCAGATGATCTTCTACTCTTACCCCCGGGGATCGTAATTGCGGCCTTGGGCGGGCATGGCTGCTGTTGATCACTAGATGATTGGTAACTTCGTGAGGCCATGTTGAACTTTTTAATGGCCTATTAAAGCCTCTAACTCTGTTCAATAATCACACTGCGATAAACTCACAGTTCTTGTAACATGCAAAAGTGTTTAGATATAAAAAGATATCCTTTCTTTTATATTTACTTAAAAGTCAACCTTCTGTTGTATGAACCTGAAGAGTGATCGATTTTTAATAGAATCGAAGAAACAAGGAGAAACAAATCCTTTGTACTTGGCAGCAGAGAAACATCTGATTCTCTAAGTGAGCTCCTTATGGTAACTGTTTTGAATCGGGGCTTCGAGAGAGATACCGAGAAGCCCTAAAAAAAAAAATAGATCTCGAAGAACTCTTCACGCACAGAACGAAAACACCTAGGAATTAATATAGACGCGGCTGATAAATTCGCAGAGAAAGTTTCTTAGCCAATTTGTGCAAGTTATGTCTTCGATTAAGTGATCAACCTCAATTTTGATAGATCAAAACTATCCATAGTGGTTTTAAAGCATAATCATGACTTTCATGGTGATTTGTATTGGTTTCAATAACTGCTAAAGCAGAGCATTCTTCAGTGAATTTTATATATGTTTTCTGCATTTTATACACTTACACACCTCCTCTAGTTTGCTCAAGTCATAAATTCGAATATATTTCCCATATCAACGTACCGGCGGCCACAATCACTCAAGTATTTTTGAACAATACTTCGATTCGTGTTCAGTAAGTCCCGATTCTGCTCGGTTAGAGCCTTGATCGACGCCTCGTTCAATTGTTCTGCCGGATAGTCGTCATCATCCGTATGGTATAGAGGCTTCATTTCCTGCTTCTTGTTTTTCTCACAATCGAACAGAGTTTCGAAATACAGCAATTGATTGTAAAGCCTCTTGTCAGAATATCTATACCCCATGACTCCCGTACAGGAATCCCTCAAACAGCGCTTACCGAATACTGATATTTGACGCGTTACTTTGCCACAAGTAGGGTCATCACACTGTAACCAACCGGCATAATAGAGTGATATGTGGGACCTTATGCATCGCTCAACCTGACAACTTATTTGCAAAGGCGAAAAGGGATGCTGACATTTCTTACATTGAAGACCATTATAAGTGATTGAGTAATAATTTGTAGAGACCACTCCTCCAAACGGAAATTTCTGGCGACAGTTTGGACAAGTAATATCCAAGCTCGCGGCGTCCTTGAACCTTTCGAGATCAGGAATGGTACTTTCCAGTGGCTGCAGATTTTCTATTCCGCCGTCTCTGCTTGTGTCATCGTTTAGACTTCTACCCCTATTGACGAACCTTTTAGGATCTATTCCAAGAGATTCGCTCAAGCGCCCTATATCAAAACTTTCAATCCTTTCTAGCAGTCTTTCTACTGGTGCGAATAACTGTTTTTCTAAATAATACTCAGGGTCAGGTCTTAAGTTACTTCCCTTGATCATGACTTCATTAAGGGCACGAGCCCTATCTGCCACAGATTGGGCAGATTCGGGTGGTGCGCTACTTTGTTCATCATCCTGCTTTGTGATAATGAACGTTATGACAGTGCCAGCTTTTACCACTCTGCCATTTTTCCTCATTCTTAAAGCTACTTGTACGGCTGGCATACTTTTGCCGCCGTTGTAAGCACTAGGATCTTTAGAAAGCTTTGTATTGATTTTATACCTATCGATTCTTATCTCATTATTCTGCACCTTGTTTCTCACATCTTCCAAATAGGAATAAGTTTCCTGTAATGCTGATTCAGAGTCCTTGTCAGACAAAACTGTCTCCAAAACATGAATTGAAACGTCTTTAGATAGCGGACAAAATTCACGACGTTTCATATCTAGACCTTTGACTTCCAAAGTGGCATGTTCGTTACCATCTTGATCCAGATTGACTGTCAACGCGGCATACTTCTTTTTGGCGTGCAGTAAAAGTTTTTTGAAAACATTATCTATATCGATCTCCAGTAATCTATACCGCTCGTTAACAAGCTTTTTGAAGTTGTTTCCTATTTTAACTGCATCATTGTAATTATCGCAGCCACTGTCGATCATAACCGAATCAGTATCACCATAAACAACGAGAAGGTTCATACTTTCTGCTAGTTGCCTGGTATTCATCAAAATTTCTCTCCCCTTGTTTGTAACAAGCATCGCTAAAGGTTGTGCGTAAAATCTACTATTCACGTAACCCAAACAACCATACATAGAATTTGCCGTAAGTTTCAACGCTTGCTGCCTTATATCACACTGAGTCCTCTTGTGGGGATCGGTCTCAGCAGCCATAATCTTTTTCACTTCTCTACGACGTTGCACTAGATTTGCAAGCAAACGAGAAAGAACACCTTGATCTGTCTCTGGTTCAGGAACCTCAGGTAGTTCATCACAGTCGTTCAAATTTCTATTAACAGTAGTGAAGCAAATGTTGAACTCTTGGATGATGGACGGATACAGAGAATTAAAGTCCATGACCAAAACGTAGTTGCTATGCAAACCCTTCTCTGGTTCAAAGACCAAACCACCTTGAAACTTCGCCTTTTTAGAAGAGACCTCTGGCTCTTTCTCTGTCGAGTTTTCTTGAGACATCCTCAGTTTTTGAGCTTTATATCTGTTATTCTCCTTGTCAGGCACTATATAACCCTCTCTCGAGAATTCATGGAGTAAAATGTACTCATTTCTTCCAGCTCTGGTACCACCAAGAGTCTGAGACCAAGCATTTCCAGCCAAGTTAGTCAATTGCTTTGTTAGTGATAACAACTGAATTCTGAAAGATACTTCAGCGGTTATCATTGAGTGCTTGATGTTTTCTCCCAAGGCCATAATCATGCTATTAGCGTCATCCTGGTACTGTGGGTTTTGGTAGTTGATGTCTAGCGCTTTGTGATTTCCGCCGCAGGTAACCTGATACATTTCCGAGAGATCCCAGCTTTGGCATTTTGGTGTTAAGGATTGTCCCATATCATTAGCAATATCACAAATCAGTCTGCCTGCCATCAATTCTCTAATATAGATATAGCTCATGCTCGAATTCTGTTTTCCGAACCTGTCAGGCCATACTTTTCGTGCACGACGTCCTAGGGCATTAAAAGTCGGTATATTAAGGTCAAATATTCTATGCGCCAACACATCCAAATATATACTTTCCAAGCGATGCCCTATTATCACGTCGGGGTCAGATACTTTTAGCATCGCACAGAAGCATAAAAGCAAGGTCTTCTCGTTATTGAATAAACGAACCTGTCCGCTTAATTTCTGCTTCGTTAGAGCGCCCAGTCCAAGTGGAAAGCTTGAACCTCTTGGGGGTCTCACAAGCGTTACAACATCATCGGGTTTGGCATTCTCCGGAATTGGAGACTCTAATGGAATATCTTTATAAGAAGATAGTGTGATGGCGACAACCTCTTGTTTATTTTCTTTAACATTCATGACGGTTTGTATTGCCAAAGACAACCCTGAAAGATTTGGAACAGTTTTTGAATCTAGAGGGTTGACGTCCCTACTACTCGTAACAGATACTTCTACAGAACAATTGGAGGCGTTCTGAATGGCATTGAAATCACCATTTTTAATATCCAGCCAGCAAGGCCCCATAATTTTGTTTTGCATGACAAAACTTTCGAAGATACTTGCGTTCCCACCGAACACATGATGAAACGTGCCACTGGATAGATCAGGTGGAATAGTGTCTCGTTTGCTCTTTGGAGTGTTGAACGGTAACAGCACTTGTAAATATTCGGATTCACGTGGAATTTCTGGTAGCTCGAAACAATATTTACGTTTTACCGGTTTTGCTCTAATGTTATCCAATCCATATTTGTCTAATAACAAAGGTATAATTTCTCCGTGAATATCTTCAGGAGTTTTGCCCTCTCTAGGCAAAATATATAATTCTCTGCACAGGCCATTGATTTGGACCATGCCCGAAACAAACGAGTTCTCTCTGGTTTTAATTTTTCCAAATAGAATAAGTGTTCCATCCACTTCACAATGATCTAGCCAAAACATTTGGAAGCTATTTGTGGCAGGATCTATAATTTTGTCCTTCGTATATTTGGTCCTCATAGACATGGGTTCCGGGGATGACTGAAGACCAACTCCCATCTGTCTAGAACTAGAATTTAGCGGGGTGCCAGGAGCTGTTACAAAAGGCGAGGTTGGTATATCCTTTGAGTTTAAATTGATTTGTCTGGTCGCGACGACTGTTCTCAAGGTTCTTCTTCCGAAAGTTATTTCATCATCACTGTCATCATCCACACCTTCATCAATGCTGGCATTTGGGGTCTGTTCAGCCTTTAACTCTCGTGGCTCTCCTTTGACTTCAGAAAGTATCATATCCGAAGAATGTTTTCGCTCTTCAATCTTCACTTCATCGGCATATTTTTTATGACGATGGGATCTTAAGGGAGAGGAATTTATTTCCAAACCGCTATCCATACTTTTATCAGCTTCCAATTTCATTTTCTTGAAACCATCAGTTTCCGTTTCGAAAGATCTCAAGGATTGCTTCGCTACATGTGCGACTGTTGGTGAAGATGGTATTTTTCTCTTCAGGAGCTGCTTTGGGTGAGAGACCACCGAGTTATCGAAGTCATTCAAAATGTCATCAAAATCATCAATGCCAATATTCTTGGCATTTACATTGGTACGCTGGCCAGAGAGACCAGCCTTGTTATTTTGAGCACGAATCAGCTTACCAATAGAATTCTTATCCTTGTGGATCTTATGCTGAATCTTGGCTTTAGTTTCATCAATTTCTTCATCAATCTCTTCCTCACTCTCATCTGTATAATAGTTCTGTCTTTCATCGTCAACCCCACGATCTACATAGCCCAATCCATCATCGTCTACAACAAAATCGTCTTGTAGAAGCTCTTTACGCTTTCGACTTCTATATTCCTGTTCATCGACCTCGTCATATAACCTGTCATCATCGTCATTGCCATTTGATTGTTTCCCAGCACGAGCCAATTGAAGTTTCTTGAGCTTTTCCAGTCTGTCAGTGTTGCGAAGCATGATAATTGGTTTGCTGTTCATTCTAGAGTCTAAGCATTGAAGTAAATGCTTTTCCTTATGAGATAACTTCAGAATATCTTGTCAAGACGCGTCCCGAGAAGACGCGTAAACTAAAGAAAACGCCAAAACTGGTGGGTTGGGGTCCTTTAAAAATACCAAGTACTGCACAAATAGGGAGCAGAAACGATTAAGTGTTAGCCTGCATGTATAATCATCTCTCGCTCAAGGTACAGTCGACTCTTTCCTTGATCCCGTTTAATTTTTTGAAAGAAACGTACAGACTACCACTGATCTGCCCTCCCAAAGTTGTAAGAAATCTACTACTTAAAAGGCCCTTTTCTTGCCGAATAAAACCCCCAATCAATGCAGCTGGGGCCTAGAAGTTGCGCAACCTACAAGCAGCTGCTGAGTCGTTTTGGGAGTTGGTAGAGTCAATCTTGAATCTTTATTATAGATGCCGCCACTTTAGAGATCCAGGGCCCACCGTAAGCCCTATAGTCATCTTGGTCTCCTGTCTGCCCAGTACAAAGTTGCGTTAGGTGGTGTGTTTTTTTTCTATTTTATGTTTCGGCTGTTAAAACTCAATTAGAGATTACGCAAATAGCTAAATACCTTATTGAAATGTTACAACCACATCAAAACAAAGGAATTATCCGTTTTCTAAGCGACTTCCCTTTACGATAACAATTGATGTGTCCTGTCAAACAAATTTTCAAAGCAACCTTCTTAGATTCTAATTAAAACTAAAAACTGATTCAAAAGCGAATTATCTTATATCACTATGTATTCAATTGGTTGTAAGGATACAAACAATTCAAGTTGATTGACGATTTGACATCTCTCTTGCAATATTCAACGATGTGCTTATTTTTCTTTAAATTTAAAATGTAGATGAGGCGGACTTGTTGAACAGAAAAGCACATATTTCAAACCTTAAACGGTATTTGTGAAAATAGAGACTAAAATTTGAATAGGCACACAAATTTGAACTAAGTTGACACCTAATAATATGTCGTTCTTTGATATCGAGTCTCGGAAACCACCTGAACTTGGTAGAGATGCTAGCGAGACGGCGAATATAGGTGATTCACCAGACAGCTTAATCATTGAGCTCGCAAAACAGCTGAAGATACTACAAAGAGAATGTAGCAAGATAGGTACTAAAAAAGATTCTCTTGAGGTAAGGCATAATATTGAAACAGGACTTATACCTTACTGCAATAGTATACGAGATAAAATCGACGAACAAACGTGGAGCAGTTCGGAACAAATACTTGAAGGGTCGAAGCTCTACAACGATTTCCAAATGCTAAAAAATGAGCTACAGCAATCTGAACGCGATTATACAGATAAAAAACTGAAAAATATCATAAGAAAGCCAAGAAAGGATCCGAATTCTTTGTCAAAAGTAGTAAGAAGGGACCCCGAATCTCACTATGTTTCAATACAAGTAAACGAGCAAACCCCGTTACTCTTCGATGATAGCCAGGAAGGCAGTCTTTCTAGGTCGCCAAAGCAACAACAGCAATACTCTCAATTACAGGAGGATAACATTGATCAAGATGAATTGGATTTTAATACGATTATCCAGCGAGAAAGATCTCAACAGATAAATAAAATACACTCGGCCGTTCAGGAAGTGAATGCAATTTTCCACCAATTGGGTACGCTGGTAACCGAACAAGGTGAGCAAGTGGATACCATTGATGCTAATGTTGGCCAGTTATCGAGTAATATGCAAAAAGCCAATGAGCAGTTGAATAAAGCTGATGAGCACCAGCGTAAAAGAAACAGATGCGGGTTAATGACATTGATTATTATGATAATTGTCGTTTTGGTCATAGTACTTGCCGTGCTAAGCTGAAAATAATTTGCTGGAAGGGGGTTTCGTTCATCAAAACGTATTTAAATATCAATCTAATTACAAATCAAAAATAACTATAAGATCATGTTTCCGCACTGGTTTCCTTAATTTAATACTCCATAAAGCTTGGTTTATTTCCTTTCATCATTTTCTTGAGAGTCTGTAGCACGCGCTTTGGATAAAAGCTCTTTCCTAATACTCTCTGCCTTTTCGATACCTTCCAGCTCGCCACTTGACGTAACTAAATTTTTCAATAACCTATTTTCCATTTCAAGCGTATGTATCTTTTGTTGCAACGTGATTGCCAATTCACTGAGTTCATGGACAGACGATTCCAACTCATTTTCTTTCAGTTTTCTCTTTTGGTGGGATTTTTGAGTTTGAATGCTAGTTGAAGGGTCCGCACTATGCAGCTTTTTCACCAACGGTTTTGTGACTTCACTTGAAGCCGACTTTTGCACTTCAGGGTCCGCTCTATGTGTTAGGTCTTCCTGCTTGATTGGCGTTTCAACTGGCCTCTTTACTTCCGGAACACTATCTCTCGCATTGGCTGCAGATTGATCTCTAAGATACTCCTGATCTTTATCAACCAAAGAATGCCGTCTGTCATTAGCGTCATCACTTAGCTCTCTACTTCTATTGTTTGGGATCGTTGATATATTATTCGGAGTACCTCGCGACAAGACGTCCAGTAAGAAGCTTGCACTCCTGGAGACGCCATGTGAATTAGAGGAGCTATTCAGATCATTCGAGCCTCCGTTGCGACTAGATTTAATCTTTTCCTGTTCATGATGCGCAATAATAACTGCTATGGCGCTTATCTGGTCCGGATCCAAGCCCTGATTTAATAGCGAGGTGAAAGCGCCAGGCGGCACTTTAACCTTGGGTAAGAGTGCGACCAGCGTAGAGGTTGGGATCGTCGAATAATCTGGCATTTGTATTTGAGGGTGAATATTGCTATTGTCACTCCTACTATTATCGTTGCCAGCATTGGATATTGCCCCGCTTGACAAAGGAGTAAGCGTGGGACTACTCGAATTTGTCAGTACCTGAGAGGCCCTGAGGTTGGTTAAGGGCGACGATATACTGGGCGTGTAGAGACTGTTTCCCACCACTACATTGTTGTTGCCACTATTTGAGATGATGTCAAAATTTGAAAAACCGCCATGATCTTGATTAGGCGAATTTGAATTTGAATTAGAGCTCGAGCGATTACTGATAGTCGCCTCGTCATCCTGGCTGTTTGCCTTTCGACGTTTCCTCGACGAAAACCGTGATTTGGAATGATCATACTGTGAAGTAAGAAAAGTATTTCGTCTCTGTGTCAGAAAATGGGAATTTGTGTTGTTATTCGGGTCGCCTTCATCTTTCTCCTCGCCAGGCTCGGTGTCCCTGTTGCCGTGGCCCACCATCTGGCTCTTGTCCTCATCAGGGAAAATGAACGAATCATCTGCAAAAGCATTCAGTTCCAACGCCAGCCTTTCGTCGACACCCATAGTGTGGTGCTGCGGAAGAGCCTGGCCGTTCAGTGCTCCACTCTCGGCACTGGCGTTGCCAAAATCATGGTCCCCCATGACCCACGAGTCAAGATTCGCGAAATCCTGCTCCAAAGACGGCATGAAGTTGTCTACGTACGCCAGCTGTTCCAGTAGGATGCTGGGCGTGATGTTGCTGTCGTTGTTCCTTCCATCGATATGGTCGAACGATGACGGATTCGGATTCAGCAGCGAAGTGGGCGGCACAGACATCGCCTGTCTGCCGTCCCTCTCGGCGGTCCCCTCCAAATTTTTAGCACCCTCATCATGGTGTGCATCGGAACCAAATATGTTCCGAAAATCAGCAGTATAAGACGAAGTGTTATCACCGTTACTCATCTCTGCTTCTCACGTGGATCTTAGTTATCAGCTAGATACCACTTGCGCTGCACTTTTCTTGTACCAGGACACGAACGCTCAAGAAACCTGACCACTAGGAAGAGTATAAAACACCAAAATGACGATCAGAAGGACCTTTGAACCCTCCAGTTTGGCAACTTTACCATGAGTATTGCACAAGATTCATCGTTTTTTCACTTTACAAGAGGTCCGCCATCATTGCACAAGTCAGGGAATGACGCAGAACTGTGGCGTCAAGACAGTCTGAACGAAAAAAACAGAATGCAAGCTAAGTGTTACCCTGTCGAAAAAAGGTTTTAGCCGTTTTTCTTTACCGAGAAAAGAAACGACTTGTTTCTATCAGTTATTGCAGATATCTTTCATTGTTTTTGTAGCGCATTGATAATGTAGTGGGTCAAGTTCAATCGAACAGCCGACCTATATAACGATAGATCGCTGGGTACTAATAAGCCTACGAATCTGTTCTGGCATGGACAGTTTGAAAGAAAATCTTTTGGTTTAGCTAGATTCGTGAGGTACAGACCAGTAATAAGGTTTACCAATAAGACATAGTTATATTGCGGATTTGAAAAAACCGTTGAACGCTCTGCAGTTTGTTGACACCTCTTACCTCTTAGGTGACTGCTACGAGAGAACACACTATACACATTCCTATACTCATTTTGCGGCCTGCAAGAGGAGAGAGATGGCCAATAATAGCAGCGCCCAGGCCCCATCGCTGAGCGAAATACTAGCGCAGCTAAGTTTGGAAGAGGCGGGGCAAGACACTGCCAACGATGATTGCGAGAGTGCTTTGACTGGAACTGTACAGTCACTGTACACCATCTCGAATTTTGAGGCATTCTTGATGAGATCACATTGTGAAGAGAACTTCGAGTTCTGGAAAAATTGCAACTTCTACCTGGAAAATTTTAGCCGAAGTGGCTTTAGTCATACTGCTTGGAGCAAAAAAGTTTACGAGACTTTTATCGAAGAAAATGCTCCGATGGAATGCAACCTGCCCGAAAAAATCAGAAAGCTTTTTACTGAGTGGTACAGGAACGGATCGTTCCCCGATACTGACACTATTCTGAAGGCCAAGCTGCACGCGATCGACCTCATGTCGGATGCCTACCGACGCTTCATCAAGAGTGCCAGCAGTTCCATATCGACGTCCACGCTGGCGTCGGTCGCTACAACAGCATCTACATCTCGGTCAGTAACCATATCTGTCGCCGACACGACCAACATAAGAAACAAACATGTGACTGTGAAAAAAGTGGTACGATCTTCTCAGCCAGGCAGTCACGATGCCATCGCGAGCTTTGAGCAGCTCTCTTCTATTACCAAGACTACTCTCAAGGATGCGAGCAAAAGCACAGAAAGCCTTTCAAGTATGGTGGCTGTGAGTTCGCACGAGAGTGCGAATGATGCAGATATAATGGACCTGCCGGCGGTACACGTCAGGTCAAATTCCAGTGGAACCCATAACTTTATTGACAAGGGCATAGCCTTGGTGACCAAGCTGAAAAAAAAAAAGTTGCGACCACGACTGACCTCCTCTCCATCTTCAAGTAGTAGCAACGTGCCCTTTCATTCCCACTTCAAGAATGGAGAAATCAGTTGAACCCCAGAAAAGTACCAATCATAAAAATTTTGCACCACTGGGCAAGCTGCATTGTGTCCTCAAAAGTCAAGAAAGCACATCATCACTAGTGGCCACAGCCGCTATGAGTCAGACTGGTCTATCGCAAGATTTGCACCGAGCATGCTTCCCTGCTGAAAACCGAGAAATTAGCGAGGAAGTAGCTGTGCGAATTTTTGTCCCACTTATGCCAATAATTTCGTGCGTGTCGATCTAAGCGATTTCACTTTTAAGTGAAAAATTTTCTTTTTAACTTGAACTTCTCCAAAATGACTGACCGTCTGACTGATCTGAAAAATTTTGAAAAATTTTGAAATATTCCTTATAAAAAATTAATCATTGCATAAAGGTAATCTATAGAGCGTATATATTCTGAACTTTAAAATCCGTTTTCGTTATTAGATTCAGTACGTCCCCAAGGATCAGTATACACAATGCTATTCCGTCAAACTCTAGTTGCACTAGCAGAGAATGTTAGTCGTTCTGCCAAGTCTATACCACCCGTTAAGTTAGCATATAAGAATATGTTAAAGGATCCCTCTATCAAATATAGAACGCCCGCTGTACCTAAATTGCCACAGAGAACATGGCCAAATAACACCATAACGAAGGCACCACGCTGGCTTTCTACTGATTTAAGAGACGGTAACCAGTCACTCCCGGATCCAATGTCAGTTGACCAGAAAAAAGAATACTTCCACAAACTGATCGATATTGGGTTTAAAGAAATTGAAGTCTCTTTCCCATCTGCCTCTCAAACAGATTTTGATTTCACGAGGTATGCGGTTGAAAACGCCCCAGATGATGTCAACATTCAATGTCTAGTCCAATCGCGTGAACACTTAATCAAGAGAACCGTAGAAGCATTAACAGGAGCTAAGAAAGCTACCATCCATACTTACTTAGCAACAAGTGATTTATTCCGTGAGGTTGTCTTTAACATGTCGAAAGAAGAGGCCATTGTCAAGGCTGTCGAAGCTACCAAGTTGGTCAAAAAGTTAACAAAGGATGACCCAAATCAGCAAGGTACTGAGTGGTCGTACCAATTTTCCCCAGAAACTTTCAGTGATACTCCAGTCGAGTTCGCTGTTGAAATCTGCGAAGCTGTCAAAAATGCCTGGGAACCAACCGTAGAAAATCCAATCATTTTCAATCTACCAGCTACTGTCGAAATGACAACTCCAAACGTTTATGCTGATCAAATTGAATATTTCGCCACCCATATCTCCGAGCGTGAGAAAATCTGCATTTCAACGCATTGTCATAATGATCGTGGTTGTGGTGTTGCTGCATCTGAATTAGGTGTCCTTGCTGGCGCTGATCGTGTTGAAGGGTGTCTTTTTGGCAACGGTGAACGTACTGGTAACGTTGATTTAGTTACTGTTGCATTAAACATGTACACTCAAGGTGTTGCTCCAGAGTTGGACTTTTCCGATTTGACTTCTTTGATCGAAATTGTCGAGCGTTGTAATAAGATTCCTGTTTCGCCAAGAGCTCCATACGGGGGTGATCTAGTTGTATGTGCCTTCTCCGGTTCTCATCAAGATGCTATTAAGAAAGGTTTCAACTTGCAAGAAAAGAAACGCGCCGAAGGTAACCAAATATGGGCTATTCCTTACTTACCTTTGGATCCAAAGGATATCGGTCGTGATTACGAAGCTGTCATCAGAGTCAACTCCCAGTCTGGTAAGGGTGGTGCAGCTTGGATAATCTTGAGATCTCTAGGCCTTGATCTACCAAGAAACTTACAAATTGAATTTTCAACTGTTGTTCAAGACACAGCTGATTCCTTAGGCAGAGAGTTGAAATCTGAAGAGATTACCAAACTCTTCAAAGAAACATACAACTACAACAACGAGACCTTTAACCAAATCTCTTTGATCGATTATAATGTGGAAAAAGTTGGTGATGATCGCAGAAACTTGACGGGTCAGGTCTCGGTCAATGGACAAGTTCACGATATCGCTGGTTCAGGTAATGGTCCTGTGTCTTCCATGATAGATGCTTTGTCAAACTTGTTCAATGTCAAATTCGCCGTTGCTAACTATACTGAACATTCGTTAGGTTCCGGCTCTGCCACGCAAGCGGCATCTTACATTTTGTTGAATTACAGACGTGACCGTGACAACGAGAATGCCTACAAATGGGGTATCGGTGTTACCGAAGATGTTGGCGACTCTTCTATCAAAGCTATCTTCTCTACTATCAACAGCATTGTTGAATCTGGGGAAGTTTCCTTACCCGAAGATACTCAGGCTAAAGCTGCTGGTTCCGCTTAAGTAATGTAACACCTTTTGCGGCTCCATTCCAATTAAAATTCCTGAAATTGGCTATATACGAATACAGCTATTTATTAGTTACTTTTATAATCGAATTGTTATATTTACGAAGATAAATGAAATACATTTTTTGATCGTTAAATTTTTACTTGGTTGTGTGCAGTTCTTGAAGCATTTTTTTTCGACAAGAGGAAAGGGGGACGACGCAGAATATCGTAATAATTGAGAATTGCATATTTTGGAATTTGGAATGATAAATCTCTGTTTATGTTGAGATATCTTCAAGATACGTACTCGCTCGATTCTTCTTTTTATTACCCAGTACAAGGCTATATTACTGCATGATTATTGTTTTATCTGCAAAACCTGAGCGTAGGATTGCGATAGTTTCAGAGTGTTTCGCCCTGATTTTGAAATCAGTTGGCAAGGATCAATCGAGAAAACCTAGATGTGCAATTGAATTAGTGCCCAAGAATGATTTATCGAATCATGGCTTCAAGAAGCTTTCGTCCCGGGAAATCTACGGATTTGTGGGATTGGTAGAGATTGAAGGGTTGATTTTTGTAGGAACCATAACAGGGAAATCAAAAGTGGCTCAACCAATTCCTGGGGAAACTGTCAATAAGATATTTGCTGTTGATTTTTTTTGCCTCAATGATTCTCGTTGGGATTTTGTAGAAATCGATTCGTCAGGGTATCCTATCATATCTGAAAGTGACTCTCCAGACTATCAGGAGTCGCTACCAAGGCATCCCTGCTATGAGTTGAGGAAACTGTTATCCAATGGTTCTTTTTACTATAGCTCGGATTTTGACTTGACGTCCACGCTGCAGCATCGTGGCTTTAGTGATTATTCATTGAGTGTTGACAATTTCCAAGAAGAATATATGTGGAATTCTTTTCTAATGCAGGAAGTCATTACTTACAGGGACAGACTAGATGCCAATTTGAAACAGATATTGGATGAGGAAGGGTTTTTGACTACAGTTATTCGGGGGTTTGCGGAGACTTTCGTTACATATATTAAAAGGCTCAAAGTCGGGCTCACAGTTATCTCAAAACAGAGCTGGAAAAGGGCTGGAACAAGATTCAATGCCCGCGGTGTTGATGATGAAGGCAATGTAGCTAATTTCGTCGAGACAGAGTTGATAATGTTCTCATCTCAATACTGTTATTCGTTTAACCAAATCAGAGGAAGCATACCTGTCTTCTGGGAACAGGACACTTCTTTGATAAATCCGAAGGTACAAATTACGCGGTCAATGGAAGCAACTCAACCGATTTTTGATGAGCACTTTATGAATTTAATAAATGAATACGGCCCTGTGCACATTGTTAACTTATTGTCCACAAAATCCGCCGAGATAGAATTAGCGCAAAGATATAAAGCTCACTTGAAGAATTCCAAAAAACTGAAGCTTGGCCAGGATGTATTTCTTACCGAGTTTGATTTTCACAAGGAAACGGCTCAGGAAGGATTTTCGGCTGTTCAAAAAGTCATTCCTAAGATTCTGGATTCCCTTTTAGTCGCGGGCTATTTTTCTTACGATGTTAAAGAGAAAAAGGTAATCTCTGAACAGCAAGGAATTTTCAGGACTAATTGTTTGGATTGCCTTGATAGAACTAATTTAGTTCAACAGACTATTTCACTTGTTGCTTTCAAAACCTTTCTAGAAGACTTTCATTTAGTGGAACCAAAGTCCTACAGTGACTCTGATGATTTTATTGTTAAACATAATACCCTATGGGCGGATCATGGTGATCAAGTTTCTCAAATTTATACAGGAACAAACGCTTTAAAATCATCATTCTCCAGAAAGGGCAAAATGTCGCTAGCTGGCGCGTTATCAGATGCCACAAAATCTGTGAGTCGGATGTACATCAACAACTTCATGGATAAAGGTAAACAGCAAAACATCGATACTCTATTGGGGAGGTTGCCACATCAGCAGTGTGTACAACTATACGATCCGATCAACGAATTCGTTTCATCCAAATTGGAGCGGATGTCCGAAAAGTTCACGTCTAATTCAACTATCAACCTACTAGTAGGAACATTCAACGTTAACGGAACTTCACGGCAATCCGATTTATCTAAGTGGCTATTTCCTATTGGCGACAAATTCAAACCAGACGTTGTAGTGCTTGGTTTGCAGGAAGTCATTGAACTTACAGCGGGTTCAATACTGAATGCAGATTATTCCAAGAGCTCTTTTTGGGAAAACATGGTTAGCAGGTGTCTCAATCAATACAATGAGAAGTATATTCTTCTTAGAGCAGAGCAAATGTCGTCTTTGATTATTTTATTCTTTGTTAAAGCTGATAAGGCCCAACTTGTAAAAAAGGTCGAAGGCTCCTCGAAAAAAACAGGATTTGGAGGTATTACTGGTAATAAAGGTGCAGTTGCAATTCGTTTTGAATATGGTGTTACGTCATTCTGTTTTGTCAATGCTCATCTTGCTGCTGGGTCTGGAAGTATAGACGAGCGTCGCAATGATTACGAAAGCATCGTAAAAAGTATAAGTTTTACAAGGTCGAAGACAATACCTCATCATGACTCCATTTTCTGGTTGGGAGATTTGAATTATAGAATCCAGCTACCGAACGAAGAGGTAAGAAGTGCACTTAATGATGAACAGGAAGGATATATTGATAAGTTATTAAAACACGATCAATTAACCCAGGAAATAAATTCTGGTGTCATTTTCCAAGATTTCAAGGAGCCCACTTTGAAATTTCGCCCGACCTATAAATACGATTATGGGACGGATACATATGACACTTCGGAGAAGGCAAGAACACCATCATGGACGGATAGAATCGTTTACAAGGGCGAAAACTTGCACCCCTTGGCTTACTCAGATGCCTCCTTAATGATAAGTGACCATAAACCCGTATATGCTGCTTACCGGGCGAAAGTCACTTATGTGGATGAGGCAGTTAAACTCGATTTAACCAAACGTTTATACAATGATTATAAGGCTGCACATCCTGAAGAATTGAATAAAAACAGTGGAAGCCTCATTGAAATTTTTCCGGACAAGGAATCATCTACCCCAGAGCGCCGCTCCTATGAGCCGTCTACAAGCGCTACATTGTTGGACTTCCCAGGTTCCGCAGTCAGTTTAGATTCGGCTTCCTCGTCTTCATCTTTGTCGTCAACCCCGTTGCAACCCACGCCCCGCAAAGAGGGCAGCCCTCAGGGCGATCACTACGGTAAATCTAAATTAAGAGCGCCTCCACCCCCTGCTCCCAGATCATCGACGACAAACCTAAAACATTCTAGTGGAGTATTAGAAAGTGCCTCTCCGGCTCAAAGCAGCTCAACTAACCCACTCAAGTCCAGCCCTCCGCCGGTCCCACAAGCAAGAAAACCACTGCCGCCCGGATTTAATGAAGTGATATTGACTCCCAAGAATACGAGTAGATCTTCTACACCCATTGCATCCAAAAATGAATCTACAATTATAGAAAATGCCAATTCTGCTGGCCAGCCTATTTCAGCATCCTCTTCGCCAGTGTCATTGTCGAATGGTTCAACAACAACCCAAGCGGACGGCTCATCAGATTCGAATACTATGAGCTCAATCTCCATAAAGAAAAAGATTCCTCCCGTGAAACCTACCAAAAAACCAGAGTTAGAAGGCTTAAGCATGGAATCTTGGAAACCACTTACACCAAAATAGTTTCGGCATTACTAGCTTTTTGTCTTTTTTTTATGTTTTGTTAAATTGATCATGCATCGAGAGTACGTACGGGGTAAGGCTCAACAATTTTTTAACAGCAGTGAACATTGGCGATGTCGTATTATTAATGTAAATAGCTATCAAATAAAGTCATAGTTTTTATAATACAAGTTAAACTAGTGCGAACTAAGAGACGTACAAATTCATGGCATAAAATAATTCATAAAGGCTTGGATCTACATGTTCTCCTGGAGTTGTTTTGAAATTTTAGCTTTCAAATTCTCGATCTCCTCATTTACTTTATCTATTCCCATATCGATCCGATCAATCTCTTCTTGTTCCAATTGCTTTGAAAATACACAACTTTCAGTTTTGTTAGATGGTAACAAGTTTCCGGGTTTACTCATCAGAACTTTGAAAAAATCTTCGTTGGGCTCATTAAATACAATTTCATCATAGTATACAGATGAAACCTCATCTGGTTTTTGAGAATTGTCAGACTCTGTTTTGTGATAGGGATGGAGCCTTAAATGATGATACAGACTCAACATTTTCTCGTTGGCTTCGTCCACAAAATGAATCTTTACGTTGATTTCGAATTCACCCCACCCAGTTTCTGTTAATTCAAATGGTGGTGCTTCTACAGTCCTAGTGGCATTCGGATAGGTATCGTGCAGCTTGAATACGACCTTCTTTATTATGTATGATATATCTTCATTCTGCGGCCCCCTTACGAATATTGTCCATAAATGGGTATGTTCAGCAGGGGCATTAGGTGGTCTCACGTCACCTATTTTCTTAGCAGTATTACCATATATTATCGGTCTTGTTACTGATAATGTCTTGATTCTTTTGCTAACCCCGGGAGGCATCCTTTCTTTGTTAAATCCGATTTTATCGAGTTTTGAGTATTTGAGACGAGGGAAGATTCATGTCTTCAGATAATCGCGCTAAAGTGAAATGGTTTTCATGTTTATCAGATTCATTCAAGAAACTGAAAATAAAAAATTATTAGGATTGAATTGTTTTCAGTCTTAAACTGAAATATTCTGCAATGACAGTCAAAACTATATACATTGCTAGACATGGTTATAGATCGAATTGGCTAGCCAAGGGACCTTATCCGTCTCCACCGACGGGTGTAGATAGCGACGTGCCATTAGCGGAACATGGCATACACCAAGCCAAAGAGTTGGCACATTACATCATATCACTCGACAATCAACCGGAACTTATTTTTTCTTCACCCTTTTACCGCTGCATTCAGACAAGTGAACCTATTGCTGATATCTTAGAGTTACCCATTCAAGTGGAAAGGGGAATTGGGGAATGGTACAGACCAGACAGGCCAGTTATACCCGTCGCAGCGCCCATCGAAACTTTAGAACACTTCTTTCCTGGTAAACTAAATACCAAGTGGGAATCTACCATTATTCCAAGTGATAAAGGTGAGACTGAAGAAGATCTATACAAAAGGTGCGGAAAGCTTTGGCCAGCATTCATCGAAAAGATCGAGGGAGAATACCCTAATGTAGAAACCATATTGATTGTTACGCATGCGGCAACGAAAGCCGCTCTTGGAATGAATTTGATGGGATTTCCGAACTGGCGTGAACCATTAGATGAAGATGGGGGAATTATCAGAAGTGGAAGTTGCTCACTAGATAAATACGAGAAACAGATTATGAGTTACAATGGGGAATGTGAAGATGAGGATGATAAAGACGTTCCATTTGTTCAACGTAAGTGGAGGATGACGATGAATGGGAATGTAGAATTTTTAACCATGGGCGAGGAAATGAATTGGGATTACAGGAACGCCTTCGAAGCTGGTTCGGATGCCGACATCAAACTTAGAAAAGAGGCAGCTGATCGTGCTAAGAAGGGGGCCGCTGATACAGCTAATGTGGCCGAGAAAGAGTTTGAGTCGGTATATGTCAGTGTGGATATCCCCAGTGCCAATTATCGAGAAAAATCAGAGATTGATCGGACAGCCTGTTTGCAACATTCTGGATTAGATACCGAAGCGCCACTTTTAAAAATTGATAATACCGTTTATGAAGGTCGTTGGAAGAAACTTGTCGGTACAGAATTAGCTTTTCCTAATGCAGCATCCGTGAATAGGAAAGGTGAGAATGTGCCCAGTGGTAAGCAAGATGCAACTTCTAATGAAGCAGTGCCAACCCCTGCAGAAAATATAGTAGATGGAAGGGATGATGAAGGAGGTGAAGACGATAAAATAAATCACCCTGAGAAAATTTATAGAATTACAGATAGACTTGTGTTGTCGAGCTTACGTCGTTTATAATTGTTATTATTTTGATCTTTCTTTTCATACACTCCCAAGAGAAAAGGACTCAGCAAACCTAGAGTAGCATTTCGTCGCTATTGAGGTAATTGATCAAGGCCGGTCGCTGCTTAAGAGGACAGACGTAAGCAAAGATACCAGTCCGAATCACTTGAAGCTGAGCACTTAAAACACCTGGATGTGCAGTTTCTGACTATGGCGCCTGGTCTTACCCTAAAGAGGAGCTACATCTCAGTCGATCTTAAGTGTTGTTGGCGCTTTTCTGGCGTGGGACGGACCACGCGTCATAAGGAACCGAAAATCCCTAAAGTTAACTGGCCTTAATAGTTGTTTGCTGCCTACGCACCCCGTCTATCAATTCTGGGCATCATGTCATCAGGGCGTAGGGTACTTGAGAACATCGACTCCAAACTGGAAATCATCTTAGCAAGCTCATCCCCAAGGAGATATGAAATTTTATCTGACGTAATGGGAATAAAAGACTTAAAGGTGATGAAGCCATCATTCGAAGAGAACTTAGATAAATCTAAATATAAAAATAACCCAATTGATTATGTTTCAGATACTTCACGTTGCAAAGCTGAAGGCATTGCAGAAGATTTAAAAGTTCTAACGAAGGGACAACAACCGAAAGTAATATTGGTAGTGTGCGCCGATACTGTTGTGATCGATGAGGATAATGTAATATACGAGAAGCCGAAGAACAAAGACATTCAACTCATAAACTTGAAGAATTTCTGCTATAACGGTAGAGTGGCGCCATTAAGAGTCGTCACGGCGGTGACGATTATCAGATGGACCAATGAAAAAGATTTTGAGATTCGCGAACCTTTTCACGAGATCACTAGGCTATTTTGTGATGACGAGATTCCGCTTGAGCTCTTGGAAGAATATGTCGAAAGTGAAGATGGCCTCAATGTTGCGGGTGGGTTCAAGATACAAGGAATGAGTGGAATGCTTATTAAAAAAATTGACGGCGATTATTACAACGTTGTTGGTCTACCCCTGAACAGGACTTTTCAGGCAATTTACAAAGAAAGCCTATTGTGAGCCCTACAAGGCTTACGTATACGACTACATTCTTAATTCATCCCATCATCTGAGTGTCTTCCACTTCACTTTTCCCGACATTTTGAAAGGCGTTTTCCATCCGAACCACTTGTTAACTGCAATCATTACTCTCCTTGTCTTTAGCCAATGTTTTGGTTTCATGTCAGGGGAATGGTGCAGAAACTCGAGCGCTATATCTCCCACTACTGCTTCCTGTTATAACAGTGACTAAGTAGCACTATAAGATTATCAATTAGAATTCATCAGCGCCGAATGATTATTATATACCCATGTAATTGAGACATACAATTCTTGAGCGGTGGAAGACACGCTCTTCTTTAAAAAAAGTGTGAATAGGGCTGCGTCTTTCTGCGAATAATTCTTATTTTTGTTCCTTGAACCTTGAGATAGGAACTTAGGTCATGCGAATGCTTATATGTAAAGCTTATTGATTTGGTAGAGAAAATGTGCTCAATGAAACGGCACTTTCCCATACAAACAGCATGGGCAGCCTCTACGAAAATTACCACTGTTGCAGTAGTCTAGAAAGCTTGTTGCGGGGGCCAGCCCGCTCGACATGTCCACTTTCGATTAAGAGCTCTCGAACACGAAATTTTTAGCCAGAGTTTAAGAACTAAGGTTGCTACTTGATATGCGGGACAAATGAGGGGACCCACAGAGGTTAGAATAACATACGTAGTAGCCAGAAGGAAAACTGGCGCGTTTGCTTGGTAACCATCGTCAGGTCGAAAACAGGCACATGCTTAGGCTGGGAAAAAGAGCGGCCTCCTAACGAAAGGCATTGTTTGGCGCTCTTTGAATTATGAAACGAATTTCGAAATTGCAGAGGAACAATGGGTTGATTACAATTACGACCTGAAAGATGATGCTGCTGAGAACTTCTCGGAAAAGCGCAAAAGTAGCCTGACCTGATCTAAGAAGATCAGCAAACTGCTCGCGCTGGAATTCAGTTCCGGAAGCTAATGGTGCATTGGAAGGTGCTCACTGATCAAAATACTATATAGATGGCATACATGTGTATAAACGCAAGACGGGCTTAGTCCCCTGGCGCGCTTCCTTCTAGGCGGGTAATTCCATTTTCGCAGAGTAACAAAAAATTTTCAAATCGCATCTCATCGCATCGCATCACTTTCTAAAATTTATATAGGTAATTAGCTGAAGAAGAAAGAGCATCCGGAATTTGATTATAGAAACAGCAAGACTCAAGTAGAATGGCAAAGGTAATTAATAAATCACGGGCAGAAGAAAAGGTTGTTGCAGCCGGACAACAAGCTGCGGAAACCGTAGAAGAAGTTCAAGAAGTGAAAGAGGTCGAAAAAGTCGAAGCAACCTCAGGCTCAGGTTCAGATTCCGACATTGGATCAGAGTCGGAGGTCAATGACGACGATATTGATGGACTCTCCTCAGATGGTGAAGCTGATGCCCACAAGATTAAAAAGTTAGAAACAAAGAAACAAAATAATGGCAAGCAACCAAAGAATGCCTCCGACTATTCTGGTATCCTATATGTCAGTAGGTTGCCACATGGCTTTCAGGAAAGAGAACTGAGTAAATACTTCGCACAATTCGGCGATCTAAAAGAGGTTAAATTAGCACGCAACAAGAAAAGTGGGAACTCAAGACACTATGGGTTCATTGAATTTGTCAACAAAGATGATGCAAAAATCGCACAGGAGACCATGAATAACTATCTGTTGATGGGGCATCTGTTGCAAGTGCGTCTGTTGGCCAAGGGGTCAAAGATTGAGAAACTGTACAGGCACAAGAAAAGAGCGTTCATGCAAGCTGACATCAAGAAGCCAGTTGCTGAACTAAAAGAAAATGCAAAGAAGAAGCATGACCAAAGAATGGAAAAATTGGCTCAATCAGGTATCGAATTCAAATGGTAATATTTAGATAACATAATATATTTTTAACTGTATACTATAACGAAATACTCAAACAGAGAACTAACAGTTGTTCCGCGCAGCCGAGCAATGCACCCGCTGGCTCCGAAGATCTTACATGTCAATTGCTAGATCAATCATTAGAAGACCAAATCAGGCCATTTCGGTTCTAGATTAAGTTACTCCCCATAAGTGTCAACAAGATGCCAGCGTTGAGGCAAAAAAGCACCGTGGTCGATTTACACAAACAGGGTTAGTTTAAGCTCTTCCAGCTACAGCAATTGATCAAGTTCAAGCCGCCTGAACAGCTGCTGCGGCTCTGCCGCGGTCGATTTTATTGCCTAGCGGGCCATGTGAATTACACGTGCTTTTTCTATCGAATGTCTATTGAGACGAAAGCCTTCGCCAGCTCGTTTGGCAGTTTTCTTTTGGTGGCACTTCTTCGTATGGAATTTTCGGCTTTTTCGTTCTCGATGGTAGATGCGAGGTCGAGGAATTGTGAACGAACGAAGCATATATATAAGATAAAGCTGTTTACCGTTGAATTAATCCTATCCACCATTCGCTAAACCATTCGCTACACCATTGAAGCTACCTATTTGGTAATAACTCTAGTTTACTGTCGATTTTAACATGTCTAACGTTTTCACCTATCAAGAAATTGCAGAACATAATTCTCCAGATGATGCATGGATCATAATCGATGGCAAGGTGTACGATGTTACAAAATTCGTCGACGAGCACCCTGGTGGTGACGAGATTATCTTGGAGTTGGCTGGCCAAATTGCCACTGAACCCTTCACTGATATTGGCCATTCTGACGACGCAGTGAAAAAACTGGAAGCACTTTTGATCGGGAGAGTCGATATTAACAGTGAGCCTGTTAGCGGCGGAAACGAGACCCAGCCAGCATCTACAGCTAATGTTACTGGCGGTGAAGGTAGTGGTAAACTAGTCATTCTATGTGCAATTATATTCTTTTCGGTTGCCTACTATTTTGCAAACCAGTAAACCCTCTTCTCGATTTTTTCTCTGGACCGCAAAGTTATAAGATGTACTATAGAATCAACAACTTGATGTTGCACGATTGCTCGACCCATAAAATCTATTTATCCTTTATTTATATATCTATCTAATATTTCAATGCGAGCATCACGTGTGCCTACGCTTTTTGTATTACCATCACTAGTGAAAAATGGAAGTAACAACAAATGAATGATTGAGCTCGTAGGATTGCGAGTTTTCATCTAGCTAGGAAGGATTTCGGGTTACAGCCACCGTGTGATGAGCTTCATTAATATTTTCAAGTCGATCTCTAACTTTCAATTTCCATACACTTTAGAGGATAAGGCGATTTATGAAACGACACTATGGCAAGTTTTCAACGGTGTAAGGAAGTCTGATTCGCTAGCCGTTACGGTGTTCAAAGGCAACAGATCCCAACAAAATGAGGAGCTCATCGCTAACGCAGTTCATAAAGCGAAGATTTTGAAGATCCCAGGGCTGTGTCATGTTTTGGATACATTTGATTCAGATCCCCAGTCAACTTTTATTATTACTGAGCGAGTAAAACCTTTCCCGTGGGACGACATAAAGGTATTGCAGAGAAACAAGGAAGGAATTGAACTTGGCATATCTCAAATTTTGACGACTTTGAAATTTCTGAGCGCGTTCGTACTAGGCACCATATCTAGAGAGTCAATATTCATTGATTCGAAGGGCCAATGGCTTCTATTTGGCCTAGAATTGTGTTGTAAGAAAACAGAAATAGTTCCAAGTAGATTTGCCTCCAACGTTTTGTTGTACAACAAGTTAATGGGTTTACCCACAACGACGGAGGATTGCCAAAAAATTGATTCTTTGCAGCTGGGCGCGTTAATTACCGAGTTGTTGGGCGGCTCATCAAGAATACCACGGGATTGGCAATCATCCCTCCAAATTTTCTGCAGGGCAGGCATAACGCTCGAAAGCTTAATGAGTCGCCTCGAGTCAACAAGCACCTGGTCATCAAATCCTTTAATTTCAATATTTCAGCAATTGAAAGAGCTACATATCAAAGATCCTCCAGGCAGATTATTAGTCATGGCACAGATTCAAAATATCTTCTTTGAATCAAGGGATCTATTTCATAATTTATCACCGGGGTTCATTGAAGGACTATTATTACCCGAATTATCAAGCGTAATTCAATGGTTAATTACTTCTCAAGGTAACAGTGCATCTTCTGTTTCCCGACTCATTCCATTGTTGGCAATATTTTTGGATCTAACAATAGATAGGGATTACTTGCCAGAGACCTCTAAAAATCTAGTGTACGAATGTTTCTCATTACAAGATAGACAAGTGCGGTTTCTCTTGCTTATCTACCTATCAAAACTAAGCAAAAAATTGACATCCAGTGAGATCTCCAGTAAAATATATCCCAGGTTTGCTCTAGGCCTAGCAGATTCTGACCCTACATTACGTCTGCAGACTTTGAAAAACATACCCATTGTTGTTTCGCATATCTCTGAAAGGCAATTAAACAACGAACTTTTAAGGTACCTGGCTAAGACTCAGGTTGACCAAGACGTTGAAATACGTACTTGGACCGTCATTATCATCACGCAGATATCTAACTTGCTTTCCACCTCATCAGGGAACAGATCCAATATCCTGGCCACTGTATTCACTAAATCGCTGAAAGATCCAGTAATCAAGCCACGATTGGCTGCGTTGTATGGATTGAACAAATCTATAGAATTATTCGATGTTACTACTATTGCAAACAAGATCTTAACAGTGATTGCGCCAGGATTACTAGATAAAGATCCACTGGTAAGATCAAAAGCTAAGGATCTTTTCCAGAAATATCTGAACAAGTTGGAAAGCGAAGCAAAGATACTTCAAGAGAAATCGCCAAATGAGCAGAGCTCCGAGGACTTTAATTTTGATGAATACGGCAACGACGCGAATACGAATGACGATGAACTCGTCAAGCAGTTTATGTCCACTGTCTTGATTTCCACCACCCCTGAAATGGAGGAACATTCAGCGGCAGATCAAGAAGGGTCAGGGAATGACACGTTGAATGTATTCGAGGACGAGAAAAGTGGTTTTGCTTGGGATTCGGGCAGTGAAGCGAAGATCGAGTTGAAGAGTCCACCCCAAAAAGTAGAACCTTTAAGAGAAACCAGCTCAATCTCTAGTGGCGCACCTGTATCTGTGGAAAAATCTTGGAATGATGACTTCGGTGATGATAATAATATCAGTGATGGCTGGGAAGAAAATGATTTCTGGGCGGAGGAAGAGGTGCCTGCCAATCACGTCAAAAAGACAGCTTCAACAACAATGAAAAAATCGAGCATACTGAAAGGGACGCGCACAAATACTACTATACTTACCCCGAGATCGAGCGGCGGCAAGCCTACCGCCGCTATAAAATCAACCAAAACCAAAGCAACTTCCAAAATTAACCATAAAACGGAGCCTGACAATAGCGCGGATGATGATGCTTGGGATACCGCATGGTGAAACGAAAAATTAGCTGAACGATTCCCACGCTGCAAAACGCCGGTAAAAAATAGAGCTAGTAGTAATCTATGACAATAATAATATTTATAAAATTCTAATATACAATAATCTGGAAGATGAAGTCACGAGCGCGCTTATGAGCGGACCAAGATACTCAGAAAGCTTAGTATCTGTTTGCACCCCAGCCACCGTCACTGGATCTATTGCCGCCGCCGTAGCCGCCACGGCCACCGCCGCGACCACCACCGAATCCACCACGGCCACGGCCGTAGCTGCCACGACCACCGCCACGGCCACGACCACCGTAACCACCGTACCTTGGGTGGCCACCGTGAGATCTCCTGTCGTATTTTAATAAATCAGCAGGGACCTCTTGCTTAGCTTCTCTCATAATTGAGATCAATGGAGAGCCCAAACCCTTGTTATCTTCAGTGAAGAAGGAGATGGCGGTACCAGTGGCACCGGCTCTACCAGTTCTACCAATTCTATGAACATAATCCTCAATGTTACCTGGCATATCGTAGTTGATCACATAATTAATACCCTTGACATCTATAGTAAAAATGGAAAATTATCAGTTAGTAAATTATTACTCCAATGATGAAACTAAGAACTGCTACGGTTCCAAAGAACAAGAAAATTAAAATAAGCAAGTAAGGTTGGTGGAAATATGAAGATTTTGTCATCAAAACTATCCATATTTTTCAACACAGCATGTAATCTTTTAACAGATTGATTATTGTCCCTTCCAATTCGACAGAATACAGATTAAGATTTATGCAATTAGGAAGATGCTCAGGCCAGCTGATCAACATCGACAACACATAATGTGCACAAAAATCTTAATGTAAGTCAAATTTTTGGAGGGCAGAAACACAGCTATCAAAAGCATAACTTCCGTTAAGCTTTTGAGACAAAAAGATGAAAGTTGCCACTAATGAAATAATAAGGCCTTTAAGTTTTTTACGATATCATTACGATTGAACAAGTACAATGTTCAAAAGAAGCGACAATCCCAACAAAATCGTAATCATTATCAGTCATTATAAGCATCATCTTCTTCCCAAAAATAAATCGTCCTCATGAGACCTAATAACTGTTTCTTCAACGTGAACAAGGGGTTACACCTTTTCCACATCAAAAATAGAATTAGACCAGGACAAATCTTTTGAAAACTGTTCCATTTGCGCCAATCAATAAACAAAGAAAAAACCAATGTCAATGGGAAATGCCTTTTTAAGCGGAATCTTTTCGATGAAAAAATCCATTTTGAAACCCAAGTTTCCTTCCAAAAAAAGTACTTCCCAATATGCTGTGAAATCCCACATGGGAATATCAATCCCCAACTCTTGTTTGCTAATCATATTGATCTCATTACGAGTTTAGTAGTAGTTGAAAAAAAAAAAAAAACATACCAATACCTCTGGCTGCCACATCGGTAGCAACCATGATAGGCGATCTGCCGGTTCTAAATTCGTTTAGAACCCAATCACGCTCTCTTTGATCCTTGTCACCGTGGATAGCCAATGCAGGCCATCCGTCTTCCCTCAAAAATTTGGTAATCTCGTCACAAGTTCTCTTGGTGGAGGCGAAAACCAACATTTTAGAGTCCTTGTCCTCAGATGCAAGTTCCAAATGCTTTAGTAAACGATCTCTCTTTTCGAAGCCAGTCACAACCTCGACCAATTGAGTAATGTTATGAGATGCAGATAGTTCCAAAGAACCGATTTGAACTTGAATAGGATCATTCAAATAATCGCTTGCAAGCTGCTTGACTTCCTTTGGCCAAGTAGCAGACCACATAAGGGTCTGTCTGTCTGGCCTGATTTGGTCCACAATCTTTCTGATTTGAGGCTCGAAACCCATATCCAACATTCTATCAGCTTCATCCAAAACCAAGTAAGTAACTCTCTTGAGGTTGGTTTTACCAATTTCCAACATATCGATCAATCTACCTGGGGTGGCGATAACAATCTCAGACCCACGGCTCAGATCTCTGATTTGCTGGCCACGAGGAACACCACCATAGACACAAGTGTTTCTGATCCTGGATGACTGTCCGAATTTGGAACATTCCTGTTGAATTTGAATAGCCAGTTCTCTTGTAGGTGCCAGAACCAAGACGATTGGTCCATCACCTGGAGCTAATAGAGGCTGAGCATTGATGTGCACAATGGCAGGCAAACAATAGGACAAAGTTTTACCTGAACCAGTGGCAGCAATACCCACCATGTCTCTACCAGACAGAGCCATGGGCCAACCTTGACATTGAATACCGGTTGGTTTGTCGAAACCCTCGGCTTTAACTTCACTCAAGACGTACTCTGGGAAACCAGCCTCGTCAAAGTTAGTGATTGGCTTTGGAATATCGTGACCGGAAATGGTCATTTCGTTTTCTTTTCTGAATTCAGCAATCTCACTGTCGGTTCTGTTGCGGACCGATTCGTGTTCTACATAAAAGTTCTTTTCAAAGGTGGGCAAGTTGGATAGTTCCTCGTCCCAGTTTGGTTTGACCAATTCTTGAGGTCCTTGGTTGAAGGATCTTGAATTGCCCTGGAAACCACCACCATTTGTGTCTCTGTTGTAAGAATTTCTATCAGAACCTCTGCCTCCACGGAAGTCTCCGCCACGGGAGTTGAAGTTAGATCTGTTGAATTGAGAATCTCTGGACATGATCGAATCTTGCTTTATTAGGTTTGTGATCTTGTAGTGGGAAGCAGAAAATATCCTCGGTAGAAAAAGTTTCTACCTTTTTATACGCGATGAGCATCGAAGGAAAATTTTTCAGCCATGAAAAGAAGAAACGCAGCCGCCAGGCGACTTAAGCCCGTCGTGCGCGATGCAGATACGCAAGATACGTAGGCCTTTAATCTGCTAGAAACTTTGCGATGCGATGCTCGCACATAGACAGGCCGGGATTGAGGAGACTCAGAAGCTGCCAGATCCGCATATCATTGTTTAGCCAGGTCCTTGAGCCTGAAATTCTTGGCTGCATTGACCTCGCGTGGGACCGAGCGTCTTCATCCCAAGCAGCTACACGTCTTGGGACTCCCAAGATAGCGGTGTAGTATCCCCTGAGTGCTGTAGTTGAGAACATCTAATTTCCGTGATTTCAGGTGCACGCCTGGCAAAACCTCGCCGCTGCTTGCCCCCGTTTTATCGTGATGTGCATGCGCACCACTGGCCCTACGCCAGACGCTTCAGCAGCGGTTGAGACGTCAGCATAGCACGACCAGATCCGTCGCGTTGGACAGTCTGCGCAGTAACGATCTTGAATTGCGTCTCAGTTTTCTGGCGAAACGTCGCACATGACCGGCTTTATCAATGGCCCATGATGTCGCGACAGATGAAAGCGACGACGGGAGGCCCACCACTCCAGACGGCTTCGCATGTCACGGCTTCCCGCCATGTCGGGTGGCTTATAGAAGGTTTGCCGCTCGCTCGCAGGCCCCACCGTACTGCCTCGCTCGCAGGCCCCACCGTACTGCCTCGGCGGCTACGGCCACCCCAGCAGGCTCGGGCATGGAAGTGCTCCCCCCACTGTGCAGATGATTGCTCCAACACGCAAGGGGCCTGAGGCGTCACTTCACACAGGAGATCGCATCTCCCCAAAGCTGGCCACGCCTCTCGCGAGTGCAAATGCAGAGCGGCCATCCGGCGCCCTGCCTGACTCCGCTGCAGGTTCTTCCCAGGCAGAAGCCCAAAAAAGCAAGTATCTAGTCCCAGGGAATGCCAGGCTCCCCCGAGCAATCTTAAATGCTAAATAGTATACAACAAATGATATGTGGGGTGCCAAGCGCCACGACTACAGCTCTCTGATTCTCTGAGTGAACTTCTCCTCGACCGCGTCACACAGATCCATCAGATCCTGCAATCCCTTGCGCAGCACATCGACGGCTGTCGAATCGCCGTACGTCTGGATTCTCACGTTCAGCAGGTTTTCACTTGGATGTGGGATCGAGTACCCGCAAAACTCGACGTCCGGGTTCTTCATGATGATGTACCTCAGAGCATTGCCCAGAGTGTGGTCCTCGTCCGTGATCTGGAACGACGCACATGTACCGTCCTCCGAGGTTGCTTGCGGCAACAGCTTGATCTTCTCCTTGTCCGCTTCCTCCTCCACTTCGGCCTCCGGATCCGCATCCATGTTTACGTCTGCATCCACCTCGACGTCCTCTTGCACACCCAATTCCTTCTCGTCAGACATCGCAATCTCGCACAAGCTCTATGCTCCTTCTTGTGCTCTGCCAGCTCATCGGTGCCAAATCCGTTTTCAATTCATGTTAATTGATCATCTGCCCGGAACAGCAGTGAAAAAAAATTTGCCAGGTCACTATCCACGCAGAAAGGTGGGTAACCCTGGGTGCGCATAAACCACCCAAACACCAAATGTGCAGATCCTCGCGTGCCTTACCCGGCGTGTGTTCTCCAACTTTTCGGCCGCTCGGCTGGGCTCTTACCCGGTGCCGATCAGCGTTTGGCGCATGATTCGCAGTAAATGCTCGTCGGTGGCTTGCCGCGCTGGCAGGGACGGGTCCAAATTTTCTCAGCAGAACCAGGGCGGTGGAGCATCAACAGGAAGAAAAAGCAAAGAGCAATCAATAAACATGATTACATTCTAAAGGAACATCAAAGGTGCAGAAGGATTGAAAAGCTTGACAAGGCCGACATAGCGTGAATAAGGTAAACTATACACGAGTAGGGTGGCATACGTTTTTTGATCCCACGAGAAAGTATTCAGCAGAAGCACAATAGCTGCTGGTTAACAATACGCTCCGTTAAGCCTACAATAAACCACGAGAGCTTCGCTGGCGAGCGCATGGATCAAGGACATCCGAACCAATGAACGAGGAGCATCAGTCAAAGAAAAGTGGCACGCTTAGTGGCAATGGAACGGCCGCGGGCAGCAACGGCAACACTAACAACACAGGAGGAGGAGCGGGCGCGGCGAACAGCGACGAGACAGCGTCGGGTAATAACGGCATGTTCCCTTTGAAACAGGCCCAGAGACAGGACTCCATGTCGATGTTCACCAACTTCACCCAGCCCAGGTTCTCAACGGATGCGTCTATTTCTTCCTTCCTGAACATCTCGTCGGATAGGCCGTCGATGAACGGGTTGCCCAGCAACACCGACATCTCACAAATAGGGCGCGGCTACTCTATAGTTAACAACATGTGGCCGCAGCAGGTCAGTGGCAACACGCCGAGAGCTTCGGACGCCGGGCAGGGCCAGTTCAACACCATCAGAAGGCAGAGCGAGACATTGGAGCCTTTTATGCCTCCCAGGTTCAAGACTCCCACATTTTCCTCCAAGCAGCAGCAGCAACAGCAACAGCAACAGCAACAGCATCAGCAACAGCATCAGCAACAGCATCAGCAACAGCAACAGCTTCAACAGCAGCAATTGCAACAACAACTACAGCAGCAGCAACAACAACAACAACAACAACAGCAGCAGCAGCAGCAACAGCAACAACCACACAATACGAGCATTCAAAATGGAGATAACTCGAGCACGATCTCTAGTAGCAATCCGTCCCAGCAGTTCAGGTTTCCTCCATCTCAACCCTCCTCGAAAAGAAACTCGATCTATTTCGGGTCGAATGACCCAGCCGAGCTGGAGTTCTTTCATTCAGCGACGTCGCAACCAACCGCAATCGGTAAGAGAGATTCAGTGAGCGCAAACTCCATGAAACCCCCAATACTTGTTCCTCTGTCAAGTGGCGCCGTTCCGACGCTGAGCAACAATCCCAAATACAATTATGGTGGCAACAACAACGGTGGCATGCCTCAGCAGGCGGCGAATCCAGCAGGAACGGCTGCGGCGACGGCCACGGAATTCGAAACATTGTTCTCTTCAGCGAATGGGAATGGGAATACAAACGCAAACTCCAACGCAAATGCCATGTTAAATGGAAGAAACAATTCATTGAAGTTCAACGCTGAAGATTTCGATTTCCAGTTCAAACGAAGGGATTCTTCGGTAAGGGCTACCCTCGATAATCAGAGCTACACGCCAGGCCCAAGAGTCTTTTCAAATGGCAATAATAATGGCAACACTGCCCTTTCAACAGCGGATTCGGACCTCGTTGACGATGCGCAGAATGAGAAGGGCATTGACAATAAGAACAACGGCGTCAAGAGACAGAAACGATCAAAGGGTACCAACGCCAAACAAATGGAAAATGATGAAAAAAACGAACTAGTACATGCGAATGTTAATGTAAATCCAACTCATGAAGCACTTTCGAAGTTGGTCAATCCTCTGCTGGATACGGGTGATGGTACACAATTAGACGAGTCAAAACCCCTGTTAGGAGTAACGAAAGTTGATCAGTTAATGCTTATGATCCAAGCAAGAAAGAAAGGTGTCACCGAAAGAGTACCAACTACGGCGGATGGCAGGTTATTGATTAATGAAAATTCGGATATCTTGCCGCAACCTTATCAATTAGTAGGCGGTGTTGAGAAACCAAAGGGCTCTCACGGCGTTAAACAACACGAGTGTCCTTACTGCCATAGATTCTTCACTCAATCAACTCATTTGGAGGTACACATAAGATCCCACATTGGATATAAACCCTTTCAATGCGAGTATTGTGGCAAAAGGTTTACTCAAGGGGGAAATTTGAGAACTCATCAACGATTACACACCGGCGAGAAGCCTTACGAATGCGAGCTTTGTGGTAAACGATTTTCAAGAAAGGGCAATCTAGCAGCGCATATTGTGACGCACCAAAAATTAAAGCCGTTTATATGCAAATTGGATGGTTGTAACAAGACGTTTACTCAGCTGGGAAATATGAAAGCCCATCAGAATAGATTCCATTTGAACACCCTGAACGAATTAACCCAAAGGCTCGCAGAAATGGACCCGAATGAAAATATTCCCCCCAAGGAACGAGAATTATTAGAATATTTTGCATCTCTGTACAAGAATTCTAACAAGGGAATCAAAGGTAGAGGTAAGGGAAGCACGAGAATTTCTCCGGACACTTCTCATCAACCTTATCATCGTCATGACCACTCGCATATAAGCTCAAATCCCCATTCACATCGCTCATCGGCCTCGCCGACCTCAGCTTTGGTTCAATCGCAATCTCAACCGCCTCAGCAAATTGTCATGAACACTCCAACGTCAGGCAATCCTTTGAACTCGCCGGTGTATGGATCCATCAAAAACCAACACCAACACCAACACCACAATCAACAGCAGACACAACATAACGTAGTATCCCAATCATTGGATTTGAAAAATGATTCTGTGATGAGCTACGGTTATCCCGCAATTCATAACACCTCGACAAGGGACTCACCAGAGCCCTCTATGCTAGGTTCTGCTGCTCAGATTCCCTTACATTCTATGACTTCGGCATCACCAGTATCGTCTGGTTCTTCAGTATCTAATAATGCATTCGCGTTCTCTCTAGATCAACCTGACAAGATGGAAGGAAACTCATCCAATACACCAAGTTCACTTGGTAAAGGTCAAGTGCAATTCAAAAATGTAAACTACAAGGCCTGATTCCTTTCAATCAATGCTTATTACATACCTAGACTTTCATCATCATTTGAAAGTGTATTATATTATATACATATATCAACGTTTTAATTCTTTTGTAAACTCGATTAAAGATTTGGGTTTTCTAATAGCGCTGGAAACATCCCTTTTTTCGTATCACTTTGATCGCGTAAAAGTTCAAGACTTAATCGAAATGTAAATAAAACACGAAAATGGATCATCACGGACATTGCCAAAGGGCCACATTTGAACGATATTATTGAATTTAAAAGTCCCTCCCTACAAACATTAATTATTAGCTTTAGAGATCTTGTGACTTATATATCATAGTTCAGGCACAATCATTTGAGGACAAATGCAAAGTTCGAGGGTTCTTAAAGCACGATTTTCACAAGAAGTCTACCTAACAAAGAGGTCCTTCGAGAAACAGTTGGATAACCTTCCAAATACCGCATTTCAATATTATTATCAAACTAAGATCAGAGAACTGCAAGAAAAATCAAACATTTGGAGACTAAAAGACGCCTTCAGTTTTACACAGCAGAATAGCGCGTTTAAAAGATACATTAGGAAGGAGTGGGAGTTATTGTCCATTACAAAAAGAAGACTTTACTACGCATTCTTCTTTCATTTTACAGGCGTTGACTACAAGTCTTTGAACAATTATGAACTAGCCAGAATTATGGAAATACCCACGCCGGCTACAAGTGGGTACATGCTCTTTAGAAACAAGTTTAAGAATAAGTTCGACGTGGTTTGGCATGAGGAAAACTTAGGCGCTAAGAGAAACAAAACAGCCATTTTGAGGTGCAAGTCTTCGCATCCTGTTATAGCGTTGATCTCTAATACCACAAAGACTCAGTTGGCGACATTATCCAGAGCCAAGGGAGACGTTGAAATGACGAATCTAACCAGACGGTTTCGAGAAATGTGTAGAGAGTGTCGCAATGTGTGGAGCGGACAGATATCTGAAGAGAGGAAGCTCGAAATCAGAGATAAATGGGAGCAGCAGAAAAATGAGTTCGAGCTCCAGCTGCAGCATGAAATCAAAATTTTAGATAATAATTTGAAAAGGTTATTGCAAGTGAAGTTTCGCCGTAAATCTTTGTGCGTCGAAAGGCCAGTCACACATACAGTTATAGAGCTCGATTTTCCCGCCCTCTTGCCATTTGCATTAAACAAAAAAAAATGACTTCATTAATTTTATCTTGTCTTTATACGTTACAATATATAGGTGCTCCGAGGTTTCACGGATCTATTGCATATTTACCTGTACATGGAAACTAATGCCCTTATGAAATGTTGCTCTGGGACGATCGTCTGGCCTTTCTACAAATGTTGCGATACAGATAACGTTTTCAGGAAGGTATCCCAACGATGCTAAAACGCCCTTGATGATTCCCATTGGTATCTCTAAGAAGGGCTTTACCATGTCCAGTTCCTTCTCAGTGGACTCACTATCTAATGAAAACGGCTGAATTGGCCGGTACTCATAGTCAAATAGGTAGAATGTTCCTCTGTGATTGGTCTTCAAATTATCAATTTGTTTACCAAACATTTGCTTCCATACATCTCGACATATGAACTTCATTACAGACAGTAAATCCATATCTTTGAACTTAAGATTTGGATTATTGCTGAAAACAAGTAGCTCTGTCACCTTGGTACCGATTTGAAATCCGATGCTTCCCAACCTTTCTAGTATCCTCTTTCGCTTCTCTTCATCACACTCAATAATATCATGACATAACCTATGCGAAGGGAGTTCCAAGGGTGTGCTCACATGCAAACTATGGAGTGCCTTTTCCGCTTCGTTAATATCTTGTTTTGCACTTTTTTCATCATCCGTAGTTAAATTCTGATCCCTCAAGAGTCTGTTCTCTACTGACATCGCGAGTGGCACAATTTCATTTAGAAGTAATTGAAAGGCAAGTTCGTTTACTTTAGGCAGGGAATTTTGGAAGATTTGCAACTGCTGCTGTGCCCTTTGCTGCTCGGTCATGGCATCCATTTCTGCTCTGGCTGCATCCATCGCCACCGAGGTACCTGCTGGTATTGGCCTATCCATTGCAAGCTTAACGTTTCAAAATGTTAATGATCTCGAGAGATTGATTTCAAATCTCCACTTATTTTGCGAGTTTCCTTTGCTTTGCTTGCGCCAGGCATTTGTAAGGTAGGATTTACTTTTCATTCTCCTTTAATCGTTAGGCGAAGTTTGGAAACTTAAGCAAGCAAACCTTTGAAATGATCGCACCAAAGAGAAGATATTCTCGATCTACAAGCATTTACTCTAAAATCAAGCAAAAGTTCACCCAACGATGAGCGAAACTCTATCTATTGGTAATGAAATAAAGGATTCTTTCAAGGAAACCCATAAATGGACTCACAATAATATAAAATGGCTGAAGGAAATTGAAGCATTCTATCGGGAAAGGGCCAAGTTAGAAAGAGAATACAGTGAAAAATTGGACCACTTAACGAAAGAATTCATGAGTAAAAAAGGTGCAACATCCGTTTCACTATCAGTGGGCGACACGCCCACGGTCACGCCAGGATCTTTGGAAGCAGCTGTTGTTGTCGCCTGGAATGAAGTACTTTCGCAAACCTCTTTAATATCACAAGATCATGCACGACTCAGTAAAGACTTTGACAATAGCATCGCTGATCAATTGTCGGGTCTCAATGCTAAATTAGATATGACCTTGAGTAAGATTGGCGGGTTCAATGGTGAAATCGCGGAAAAACGTGACAGTATCTACAATGAATTGGATAAGGCCAAAAAGAATTACAATGAGGTCTGCTCCGCTATGGAAATTGCTAGAAGTAAACATACAAAGTCACCCAACAATCGGACCAAGCATAAACTTGAAGAGAAGGAAACAGAGATGAATATTGCGAAAAATGAGTATCTGATAAAGATTAACCAAGCCAACAGAATCAAAGACAAATTTTATTTTCAAGATGTACCTGAAGTTGTAGATTTACTACAAGATTTGAATGAATCGAGAATTGTGTTCTTGAACGATATATGGAAGACAGCAAGCGCAGTAGAATTGGCAGCGAATGACAGAGTGAAAGGAAGATTAGAAAACGCAAATTCAGTGGTTGTGCAAAACAAACCTTCGCTGAACACTGCAATGTTCATCAAGCACAATCTGAAAAAATGGGCGGAACCAAACGATTTTCGATACGAACCTTCGCCGGTATGGCACGATGATGATAAGTTCATCGTTCCAACCCAAAACGAATTGAACGATTTACGGATAAAGTTGGCGCAGGCAGAGAGAGAATATAGCAAATACCAGGACCTTTCGCAAGGTGAGCTATCCGTCTTATCCACATTAAATAAACGGAAAAGAGAGTTCAAGGCTAACGAAGATACAATTGATGGTCAAGCTTTCTACGAAACTTTGAAAAAGTATTTGTCAATAATCACACCGTTCACTTCACATGAAACTCTGAAGCTAAAAGCGGAAGTAAATATAGAAAGTATTCAAAACAATGTCCCAGCCGATATGGACCTATCGACTGAGGACGTAGATCTATCGCACTTAAAAAAGAAGGGTGGCCTCTTCAGTAAATTTAAGAAGAACATTTTAAATTCTGAAAGCAAGAGTAACAGTAGATCATCAATATTTGGTGCCCTATCTGCTCATACTAATAGTTCAGAAAATAAGGACAACGCGTCGCAATACGCTACAAATGATGCGCACTCGATATCTACTGCAGATTCCGGTCCCAATAGTTTTCCTGCCGCATCGCATGTAAGTAAAAACAAGGTACTATTCCAGTATTCCAAACAAGACAACGACGAGATCTCCATTAATGTAGGCGACTCTATCACCTTGGAGACACCTGATTCTGGCTCTGGTTGGACTGCCGTAAAAAATAATTCCACGGGCGAATCTGGCTTAGTGCCTAGTAGCTACGTGGAAATTAATGAGGAAAATACCACCATTGGTGGCAAGGCTGCCCCACAGGTACCGCCTCCGAGACGTACCACTCTTCCAACTCGAACCTTGAAGGCCCTTTATGATTATGACGCACAGGGTGATGATGAAATTTCTATTACAGCTGGCGATGTTATGGAAGTAATCAGAGGGGATGATGGAAGTGGATGGACATATGGCCAATTGAATGGGCAAAAAGGCCTATTTCCTACGAGCTATTGTGCCTAGATTTTCCCGATGCGCTTGAAACTGACTCACCGTATTTCTGACAATCACACGGGCCTTACATAATCGACTTTGAAGACCATCAGGTGTGCGAATAAAGAGAAACAACATGAATTTAGAGCCATTAAGCCCAAAAAGTGGCCGTCATCATAAGTGTTCGCCTCTTACTAGAGAGCAGCTCGATAAAATCGACTCAATCTCTTGCTTCATTTTGGAAATGTTACTTATCCATCCCAGTGTAACATAAATAATATTAAAGTACTTTAATTATTCTTGATTATATCAGATAACATTTAACTTTCAGTAAATAAGTCAATAATCAGCTAGTCGCCGCTAACTGAAGTCGCCGCTAACTGAAGTCGACCGCACGCGATGACGAGATATATAAGAAGATTAGCATTTCCCAGATAAGGATTCGCACTTACACCATGCCCAATCTGACGGCGCCAAAAAATTGCAGCGGCTTGCTCCTACTTATTTATTGAAATTCTGCTAGATTATCCAGGCAGCTTATAGCTACTTTTATCGGGATGCCGTTCTGCGCTACGGGGATTCTAGACGGCAATTGGCGAAGTGAACATGTTTCCTGCGAGTTGGTTTCGACTTCTTTGCGTTCATCTTCACGGCAATTAGTGGAGTGAATTCAAAGTTCACGTGAGTTGTATATGTACGTGAGAAGCAAGTTGCATATGATGGATAGATATGTGTACTGAATTTGATTTTCGCTTGCAAACTCCACCAAGCTCAAAGGTTACAATAGCTAACGTCTTGAGATACATCGATGGCTTCTGCAAAGCGCTTCCATCTATTTACGGAAACGGCTACTCAATGCTTCTGCGAGGTACGTCGAGGTGGCTTAGATCCTTGGCCACTAAGAAAAACCGCAAGAGATGGGAGGAGCGAGGATGGGTCCTTCTCGGAGTCCTCACTTGTTCTTAACATCTTGTATCCTGCTGCAGTCTCTACTGATTTTTCACAGAGAAATATCGCGGCCATACTCTTTGGCAGCTATGGCTTACTCTAAGAATAAAAAGATACGACAATATATTGATCCAAATACATTAATAATATATTTGTACTAATGCATCCGTACTCGCGAAACATCAGCTCTTTGACGGCTGCATCGCCCAAAGAGGCCGCTTCACATTCGTGATTCCTGATAAGGGAAGCACTTCCAATCATCTACATCGAAGACATTCTGAGCAGCGTCAACCTTAGTAGATGCTACAGGGGGCGAGAATTTGAACGTGTCTCACCACCAATCGGAAGTAAACCTTGCGTCAGCGCTTTAGAACTCAATATGATCATCTACAGCCCGCGAGCGATTCTGTTTCCTGAAGCAACGGAATACAAACAGAGCAAGTTCCTTGATATGCCCCCAAAGTCCATCCCAGTCCGTATGGAGAAACGCCCGATGGCATGTAGCGCTACACCCTAGCTACTGTCTGTGCCTTGGCGTACACTGGCGTGCATTGCGTGTCTGATGGAATAGAGGTTTAAAATAGGCGAATATATCAGTAGACGCGATGGGGTCACCCGGCGCCCAGGGTGACTTTGGATCGTGGATGGGAGAGAAAATAACTAAGTCGTTACCCGAACTAGGGGCGATAAATCACCATAGAGTCATGTTGACATATTGCTCTGAAGTTGTAGTTTCCTTGTGGAGTTTAAGTACAAGTAGAGGGCTATTCAGTGGCTACCAGGTCAACATCCACCGTGAAAACATCGGTTTGAAGCCTGAATATTACACCTGGAAACGATATGGGAAGTCCCACACCCACTGCAGATGTTGGCGAGAGTTCCGCTCACCAAACCTCTACTGAAGGTGCAGAGGAGCAACCATTGTTAGCAAACGACTCTCAGACGCGTGCTAAACCTTCACATAGGGCCATTGGTGTTGCACCAGAGCCTTCATCAGGTTCAGCTTTGGATGTTGATTCCGAGGCTCAATTCCAAGGAAGGCTCTACAAGATTCACAGAAAATATCAATTATTTGTACATAATTCCCGATGGATTTTGAACATCTTAATATTGATTAATACGGTATGGCTGGTAACCACTCTAGTTTGTGACTTCTTTTTTGATATCAACATCTTTCGAAGCAACAACAGATATGGAAGTTTCGACGATCTTACTTTGATTTTCATTTCAATAGTGGCAAATAGCTTCAACATATGGTTCAACAAGTTGGGACTATATTCATCTTTAGATTATGCCTTGAACATTATTCTATGCTTACTGACGCTTTTTAATCTGGAGTTGGTTTACATTATCTCTTACAGTCGGCATAGAATAGGATTTATTGGCACCTTTACTTACCTATGGGCAGCCTTATCTTTTTTCATCGGAGTTGTGTTAGATTGGTACTTGCAGTTCTACAACAAGCAGGTTTACGTGCCATTTGGCGAGGGAACAGTAGACAATCTACGTGAAGTGGAGGGTAGCAGGAGCCGCCGCCGTGAATCAAGTGAGGAAGAAGGTTCAGGAAAGCACACGCTAACGGAGTGGGTTTACATTGGTCTAAGAAATACGGTTAAGGCCGTTTTATTGATATTCTTCGTGCTCTTCACATTGAATAATGTATTGGCAGCGTGGGACCTGCATAGAGTTACAGGAGGTGTTGCTGATCTTGAGACCACAGTTGCTTCTTATGATGCCTTCCACTGGGTTGACGATTCTCACTCGTACAAGCTCCATATAAAATGTTACGGCGACGTCTTTGAAGATCCTTCCGAGGAAATCGAAGGCAAGAAGCAAGCAATTTTGCTGTATGAGCATGGTGGGTTTGATACAGGCTATTTATCCGCAACCTGGATTCAAGAGTTATTTCATTTGAATAGAGTGCAAAGATATTGCACCTATGAAAGACCAGGCTATGGACTTAGTGACTCCGCTCCCGCTCCAATTTCCATAGCTATGGTAGCAGATTCTTTGAAACATGCTCTGTTAGAGGAAGCAAAAATTAAAGGCCCATTTGTAACTGTTGGCTACGATGTTGGAGGGTTGTTCACCCAAGTGTTCACGGCAAAAAATGTAGATATCGTCGAAGGAATGATGCTTGTGGAATCGTGGCACGAGGACCTGTTATTAAAGAACTATCTACAAAGATTACTACCTCCTGATCATGGGGGAGACGACAATGGAGGTGATGACAAGAACCCCGGGAGAGATCCGGACGATATCAGTTGGTTGCCCCCTGAGATCAGAAGATACAACGAATTCAAACTTTGGTGGCGCGGTATCTTATCAACAATGGGTGTCAAACTACAAACCTCGTGGCTTTTTGCACATCACGGTCCCAATGAGCGGATTTTTGGTCGCGATATGCAATACCAGGGTAGGTTTCTACGTGCAAAGTTTTTGGAAAGTGTCACAAGCTCGTTGTTAAGTTACAAAGATGTTGTTAACTATAAGGACAAATTAAAAAACGTAAAAGTCAGTGTTGTAAGCTCTAAGGAGATGGTGAAAAAATCACCTCAGTGGGGCAATTGGCAACGCGAATTATCAAAAATTTCAGCTAAAGTGCAAGAATGGAAGATCGCTGATGGGGGCCACGAACTTTATAAGTTTGGCCTTGGCAAGCAACAAATCCAGGATGTATTATTGAGACTAATTGATGAGAAAGATCGGTATTGATCTGCCGTTTATATAGGCCTCAAAGCACCTCCACATAGTCTGCAACTCCGGCAAACACTGGGTGTGAAAGGACAGTTGAATGAGTTTATAGGATGCGAGGAAGAAAAAAGCGTCATATGTAAGAGCAAAATATTCGTTTTCAAATATTTTTTTACTTTGTTATATTACGTAATTTTATTTAACCCATGTTGATATCCTTTGGGTCCTCCAATAATACTCCTAATTCATCAACCAGTTGACCACCATCGCTATCACTTTCACTTTCACTGTCGCTATTTTCTAGACTTGCTTCTAGATCACAGGTGGATCTACAATTTGGGCATATGAACTGGGGATAAGACGTCATAAGAATCCTTCTTATGCACTGGAAGTGCCAGCAATGCGAACAAGGCGATATGAACATCGCTTGACAGGGCTTAATTTTGGAAAGACAAATTGAACAGTCTTCCTCTTCGATACCCATAGTCAGCTGCAAATTTCTTATTCGCTGTAGGGCCTCTTTGTTGAAAGCATTTGCCTTTCTTTTCCAAGACCTATTGAGTTCAACTCTGATTTTCACACAACGATATATTTCTTCAGTACCACCACGGAAATCCATTCCAAGCTGTAGAACGTCACCATCATGGACCAGAGTATCCTTTGATAAAGTAGATGCCGGAGATAATCTGATGTGGTTCAGAAACGTGCCACTCGAGGATCTAACATCTTTGATATACCAGTTACCATAACTATCAACCTTGAAACAGCCATGCGTTCTCGAAACCACTTTGGACTTGAACACAACTGGATGGTATTGTTCGGGAATCTTTGAAATAGCCTCCCGAACTCTCTCTGTGTAACGGCCTATCACCAATTGAGAACCAGGCCCTGCAGTTCTTATAATCGGATCAAAAGCGAGACCAGAGTTTGTGGAGAAAGAGTTATCAATAAAAGGGGTTAATCTGATACTGAATAGGCCATTTTTGTCCCTGCGCTGCTGCAGGCCTTCCTCATCCACTGCTTCCGGAAAGGGACCATTTCTTGGCAACTCCAAGTTCAACAGTTCGTCCGCATTTGGTTGATCAGCCGCATAAATGTAGTGGCGGAGATTCTTTAGAGACGCTACGTTCCCATCTGGGGCAGCATTTGAATTTGATGCTAAATTGTTGTTACTGCTGCCACCGCTACTGTTGCTGTTGCTGTGATTATCGTTCCCACCATTATTGTTATTGAGTTCCGAGTTGTGAGACTCAGGGTTCAAGGGGTCTATGTCCGCTATTGGCGCATTCACTGGGACGCCATGGCCCAAAGAATTAGAATTAGATATAGGCGCCATAGGGCCAATAGGGGAGGTTGACGCCGAAACGGAAGAACGCTGCTGCAGCTGCAAAGCTTGTGGGATAGACGGCTCTGGTTGAGCGGTAAGCGATATAGATATAGGTAACCTGTGGAAGCTTTGACTATGAGGCATGGTGTGTGCCAGCGCAGGGGCATGTATGTGTGGAGCGTTGTAATCACCGCTCGTGGCACTGTCTGCCGACTCGACTCTCATACTGCTATTCGAAGTGGTGCGCGTTGCCGTCGCCATAGTGGTTGTTGTGGTCGCAGACGTGGGCGCGGCCGCGGATCTCGCAACGCTGCCGCCGTTGCCGCTAGAATTGCCACCTCCACCGGAAGTGCTGCTGCTGTTGTTGTTGTTGTTGGCACCACTCTGCCTTATACCAAATGTGTTCAGAAAAGAGTTCAGGCCCGACCCTCTCCTTCTTTGCTGGGTAGCAGGTGCCCCACTGGCACTGCCAGATGCTGCATTTGCAGCTGCGTTCGTCATATTACCACCGTTGTTTCCTGTCCCGCTAGCAGTCCGTGTGTTAATGGTTACACCGCTGCCAGATGCCAGTGCAGCTATACCTGCATTAGAATTGAACATTCCGCCTTATGTTGCTTCTCGACTGTTATTTGATGAGAAGTGAATCAAGGAGCTAAGCTGTCGGATTAAAAGTTACGCAAAATCAGAAATCTTTCCACGCCAATAACTTGAGTGAGACACTTTACTTCGCAAATATGACAAACGTAACTCGCACAACTGCAGACACTTCTTCTGAGCCTCAAAATGCACAATGTGAAACTAGTTGTTGCAATGTAAAACTTTGAGTTCCTATTGAGAAATGAAATTTCCATTAAAGCGTTTCTTTTGATCAACGTCGCTCCGCTCCCGATTGATTCTCCTCGCTTTTTGCAATAACAAACAACTTCGGAGAGGGACGTATAAAACGATGATAATAAGCCCTTGAAAATTGATCTGCATAAGATCATACTATGTGCTACATAGGGTATATATTGCTTTCAGAGTCGCCAGGGGGCGCGGTGCGATTCATAACTTGCTTAGGTCGACTGGGGTGGACCTTACAGTGAGGATTTCATCGTATAGCAAGGTGGTGAGGAATTCGCTGAACTTCTCGCCGGTGATTTCAGGCAAAAAGTACTTGGCAGCCAGCGCGAACTTGTTCTTGTCGCCTACAGGGCTCTCCTTGGATAGCTTGTCTACCTGCTCTTTCAAGATTCTTGCGGTGAGTTCGGGAGTGACTTTTTTGCCCGTGTCCTTGAGAATGACGCCATGCTTGACCCATTGGTGTAGCTGGCAACGGCTGACCTCGGCGGTTGCCGCGTCTTCCATGAGACTGTTGATAGGAACGCAGCCGGAGCCTCTCAACCATGCCTCCATGTACTGCAGACCGATGTCCAGGTTCTGCACGATACCCTCTGTGGTGACCTTGCCGTCCTTGATCTTGGTGTTGACCAGGTCTTGCGCCGTGACCTTGTTTTCGGGGACGAAGTGAATTTGGTTTCTGGTGCCCATGTTGGCAAAGACCTCGTTACAGATGGCAGCAAGGGCTGGGTGGGCGACCCAGGAGCCGTCGTGGCCGTTGGTCAGCTCACGGATCTTGTCGTTGCGCACCTTGGTCATGGCCTTTTCGTTGGCGACAGGGTCGTCTTTGATTGGGATCTGGGCCGCCATACCACCCATGGCGTGAACGCCACGGCGGTGACACGTGTTGATAAGTCTCTTGACGTAAGCGTCCATGAATGGCGACGTCATGGTAACCTGGTCTCTGTCGGGCAACACATGTTCTGGCAGATTTCTCAACCGTTTGATCGTCGAGAAGATGTAATCCCAGCGCCCACAGTTCAATCCACTGGAGTGGTTTCTCAGCTGGTAGATGATTTCTTCCATTTGGTAGGCTGCGGGCAACGTCTCAATCAAGACGGTTGCTCTGATAGTCCCACGGGGGATCGCCAAGTAATCCTGCGACACGTTGAAGATGTCGTTCCATAGTTTTGCCTCAAGGTGATGCTCCATCTTTGGCAGGTAGAAATAGGGCCCCTTGCCTATCTTGATCAACTGATGCGCGTTGTGGTAGAAGTAGAGCCCGAAATCGAACATCGAGGCACTGATGGGCTCGTCGTCCACGTATAGGTGCTTCTCCTCCATGTGCCACCCACGAGGTCTGACTATCAAAGTAGGGCTCTTGGCAATTGAGTTTTTCAATTTGTACTCCTTCCTCGGAGTCTTGAAGGCAACCTGGTCTCTAACGACATCATACAGGTTGACCTGGCCGTAGATCATATTCAACCAAGTTGGCGACGATGAGTCCTCGAAGTCTGTCATATACGTGGTGACATCCGCGTTCAGCGCGGTCACCAACATGTTTCTCAATGGGGGACCGGTGATTTCCGTGGCTCTGTTGATCAGGCCTGGCGCCAAAATGTTCCCCTGCCAGACAGGGTCGTCTCTTATCTTTGCGGTCTCAGGCAAGAAGTCCAATTTGAACTCCCCAGAGTCCAACTTCTTCTGAACGATCTGTCTATTCTGCAGCAACTGCTTGCGTCTGCCGTTGAAGGTTCTGTGCAACAAAACGATGAACTCTAAGGCATCCTTGGTCAGGATATCTGCTACAGTGGTTTTCGAAGGCTCGAATTGTGGTTCCTTGTCGATATCGACCAAAAGTTTCACGTTGTCCAAACTAACCTTGACCATTGTATCTGCTCTTTCACACTTGACAATTCTGGGTACCTGCTCTGTGTGATAGTGTGCAACCGTCGGGAGAAACCGAAACCCAGAAAAAAAGTGCTTGAGGTAAGCCTGTTTATATATATATAAGCCATATAGAGTGGTCATGCGAAACCAATTGCCTGCGGTTGAACCTCCGAGTCAATGTGTTCCAAGCACCGACGTCTGTCTGATGCTGAGCAACGATTGCTGGATTGATAGGACCAGTCATCCTTCGATGTTCGGATGAAATGTGTTTTCTTGTAGTCCGCATTTCGCCGAGCCTGGAGGCGGCAGGTTTTCGCATTAGTCCGAGCGCCAATCGGGCGGAAGGAGAGGCAGGAATCTCAGACTGAGACTAAATCTGCCAGGTGGTGGTGAAAAGGGAGGGACGAACCGAAAGCGCGCAACTTTCAGAATTGCGCGACGCCAAAACGCAAATTGCGTCTTGGCTCTTGGCTCGCTTGGTCCTTGAGCACATGTGCGTGGCCCAGAACCTCCACCGTTCTTTCCATGACATTGTCACCGTCGACGAAGTTGTGGCAGCCGCCGGCGTTGAATTCAACCGTCTTCAACCACTCGCGGGCGTCAATCTCTGAATAGTCCAGGTTTTCGGCAATGTATTGAACCGCCTTCTCAGGGTTTGCTTTGAAATACTGGATGCCTTCGTCGATGCTTCCGGTGAAAGACAGGGTCGGAGCGTTGGGTAACTTCTTGTTCCTCACGATGACCCACGACGACCAAGGCGTGTAGATATTACCCACCATTTTCAGTTCTTTCTGGGGTAACTCGTAGTATTTCTTGGTGGTAAAATATTCCCACATGAACGCGTCGCAGCTCTTGTCGTTGACAGCAGCTCTGAGCTGCTTGAACGTGTGGCACACAGGGAAGTCCTCGAAAGGCTGCGTGAAGCCCTGGTTCATCGCCAACACGTACGACATCACGTAGGAGCCGCTGCCGATCCTTGAGACGCCTATTTTGCCCTTTTCCAGATCCTTAAGGCTCTGTATGTCGTCTCTGTTGGCGCCGGTGGAAACAGCCCAGTTCAGCGGCGAGTTGACGTAGGTGCCCACGATCTCGTATTTTAGCGCCGCAGGTTCCGCGGTGTCTGCGATGCCTCGAATGAAGGCCTCAGTGAGACCAATGGCGATGTCGATCTCGTCATTGTTCAGCGAGGTGATCAGATGGCCCGATCCGCTGGGATACTCGACCAAGTCGACTTCCAAACCCCTGTCCTTGAAGTAGCCATTCAATTGGGCGAATCGGATCGGAGTTGAGAAATGTTCTGGGATATAACCTACGCGAATAGCAGTCGTCTTAACCATGATTCAAACAAAGAGTGCAGTGTTACAGCGGTTCTTGTCTGCGGAGATATCTGCTCACTGCTCGGTTACGGCGGAATCGTGAAGTTCGGCCTTCCTTTATGTAAGAGAGAACGGCCCAAAACAGGGTCACGTGAAACAAGGATGTGCTCAAAACACTGCAAGGCGGATCAAACCCAGCTTGGCGGTATACAGGTCCCGTCCGGATGCCATCGAACGTGTCACATGGGGTAGCAGTGCGTGTGCGGACAACTGATGGACACGATTAGCCACTGCCCGCGCTAACTTTGGCCGACTTGCTACGAGCCACGGCTGCCTGCTTAAATGCTGTGGAGGACGCTCCAGACCACGATGATCTGGGGCTAGTCGTGAGACCTAGCAAGTGCCTTGTGATGGCCTCCACGCCGAGGGGATTCTTCACGTTTGTTCTGACAATCACTAAGTACGATAATTTATTCTCTTCAGGTACAACGAAAAGGTTGGCTCGTACTTCAAGTATTGTCAACAATATGGCAAAATAACAGGCAAAATAATAGTTAACAGACTGCCGCTCAGACAGGATCACACTTTCGTATTGCGATGTCATTACCACTACGACCCGCATTGGAAAACGTCACCTCTGTGGACCGGGTGCTAGAAGACCTATTGGTACGTTTTATCATCAATTGTCCCCCAGAGGATTTAGCCAGTGTTGAAAGAGAATTATTCCACTTTGAAGAAGCATCATGGTTCTATATAGATTTCATCAAAATAATCAATCCGACGCTGCCTTCGCTCAGAATCAAATCGTTTGCCCAGAATATTATTAGGCTGTGCCCGCTCGTGTGGAAATGGGACATTAAGGCGGACGAAGCCTTGCAGAAGTTCTCGAAGTACAAGAAGAGCATTCCTGTGAGAGGTGCTGCCATTTTCAACGAAAAATTGAACAAAATTTTGCTAGTCCAAGGGACTGAGTCGGACTCGTGGTCGTTTCCCCGTGGTAAAATCTCTAAGGATGAAGATGATGTTGCCTGCTGTATTCGAGAAGTAAGAGAAGAGATTGGGTTTGACTTGACAGATTACATCGATGAAAACCAATTCATCGAGAGAAACATACAAGGTAAAAACTACAAGATTTTCATGGTTTCTGGTGTTCCCGAAGATTTCCCATTTAAACCACAAGTCAGAAATGAAATCAACAAGATAGAATGGCGCGATTTCAAGAAAATGTCGAAGTCTATGTTCAAATCCACGGTTAAATACTACTTGGTCAATTCAATGGTGAGACCTTTGTCGATGTGGTTGAGGCGCCAAAAGCAAACTAAAGGTGATGACCAACTGAAACAGTACGCTGAGGAACAGTTGAAGCTACTTCTGGGAATTACTAAAGAAGAGCAGGTAGACCCTGGAAGGGAGCTGCTTAATATGCTGCATTCTGCCGTTCAACTGAATGACGAAAAGTCGGAGCCTTTGCCAAGCCAGCCTCCCATCGCGCAGGGGTCTACGATGTCTTTACCATCAACTACGAGCTCGGACTCTCTGGGCATGGTACCTCCACCACCAGCTTTTCCACCGGGACTTTCGCAGCCTTTACCACCTTTAATGGGATTCCAACCCTTTGCTCCATTTCCCTTCATTAATGGTACTTTGCCTTACCTGAATCCGCATATGATGCATCCCGCTATGTCATCGTTACCGGCATCGACCATTGGATCACTGCTTCCACCTGAAAGCGTTTTGTCTACTCCTGATGCTTCTTCGCTATCAAAGCCAATCATTGCTACGGAACAGGAGAATGAAAACAATGCGTCATCATCGAGACAACTACTAGATCTTTTGAATACAAAGCGCAATGTTTTGAAATTAGCAACTGAGGGGGCCGATTCGGACAATGCTCCGATTACAAAGACTGACATTAACCGCTTGCCAAACCCTCTCGATATTGTCAGAGATACTACAGGACCGAATGCGTCTGACTCGTTGGCATTGTTGAGCATACTCAAAGGGCCTGCTCAACATACAAAAACAGAGATAAACGAAAACCATGCATCGGCTTCAATAGAATACGGCGTAACAGTGCCAAATGAGCCAAATGAGCCAAATGAGCCAAATGAGCCAAATGAAGACCCTTCCCTAAAATTTGAAACAGAAGATGATACTTACGAGGATTTTGAAGAAAGCTCAGAGGAGGAAAAGCCTTATAGATATTCGGAAGAAGAAAGTTCGGATAATGGCTTTGACTACGAAGATTTTGAGAGTGCATCAGAACTGGAAGAGGAAGAAAAGTTGGAAAATATCCAGAAGGAGGACGACCATCCTGTAAATACCACCACACGAGAAGCATTAAAAGAGAACAGGTTCCAGGATGGCGAAGTGCCTCATAAAGATGAGCGCACCGAAAGTACCCGCTCCGTTGAAGCTACCTTAGGCCCTCAAGAGCCTGTCAAAATAAAACCAAAGTTCAAATTACTAAAACGTGGTGAGAATTTGGAAGACATTTTAACAAATACCGACAGCCCGCCATCACTCCCGGTAGTGAGCGTAAAAAGCCGTGCATCTCAAGTATCTAGCCCAAATGATGTCTCTGAACCCTTCAATTCCTTTTCAAAAATCATAAATGGATCCTCACCGCAAAACGGTTATATCGGACAACCTATTGCTGCTCCCACAAAACAACCTTCCCCAGAGGAAGAATTGATGGCGATGCTACAGAAAAGCCGTAATCATGAAGGTAGATCTCAGGAACAAAACGAGCAATCAAATCCTTCTGCTCATCTTTTAAGTGTTCTACAAAATTCTCCCGCCCGGACCGCTGAACTTCCTATCATGACTCATCAAGAACATAGCTCCCCAATGTACACCGAGCTACAGAACAGTAATCAAACTGCATCCTCCGAACTATTAGGAATACTGAAGCGTCCAACTAACGGAATTCACTCGCCGCCGATGAATACCCATGCTAATGTGGCACATTTGCCTCAGAATATTTTTAACGATCCATTTAGACAAATCACTTCCCAAAGCGGAGCAATTGCGTCCAATGAATTATTGAACATTTTACATAAGAAGTAAGAGCTTGACTTCTAGTTAGAAGCTCCGAAATTGTAAAATTTCTTTAATTCGTCAATGTATTGAATGAACTTTACACGATCTACCACTAAATAAATATTTAGAATGCATTGATACCACACTACTAAGAGCAACATTCATCGTCTGTCAGTACATATTCATCAAGTATTTTGTCCAGCTCCGATTTTGACTGCATAGGCCATATGAGACTTCTGTTTTTTAATCTATTGAGGTTTATCATACAACCATAACAGACTGGAGCATCCTTGCCATGTGCTGAAACGTAATTTTTCAGGTTTATATACTCCTGAGCTTCATTACCGATCTCAGAATTCTCCCACTCCTGAAAAATCTCCATCTCTAGGTTGTTCTCAATTAGATGGCCCTCATTTACTGTGATATCCACGAACCATTTAGACCCATCGGAATGAATATTTGATAAGCAGATCGTACACTTCTCCAGCTTGGTCTGTGCATTTGTGCGGGAGTTCGGTTCTGCAAGTTTATCTGCAGTTCTAACAACTGTGGAAATGACATTGGAGTAATCACCCTCGATATCATCGAAATATTTTCTTGCAATTTCATTAACAGTCATGTTTTTAATCAGTCTACGACGCGACTTTTCATAAGGTTTGTTGATTTTCTGCATCAGAAGTGTGTCTTGGGCCACGTAATCTACCAGGAATTCATTCAGCCTAGAGATATGGCAGTATGCATCTGCCTCAGATAGAAGAACATCTCTTAATGGAAATAAGTTTTTGAATTTATTAGAATAATCTTGATCAAATTTGGAGCTGTCTATTAGCGGAGCAATCTGGGCACCTCTGCCTTTAACAATCAAAGATATCGTTTCATCAGCAACTTTCGTCATTGAGTTCCCCCATAGGATTGCCTTATGGTTATTTTGATACGCATATTTCTTAATCAAATGCCTTCTAATGAATGACAATAAATCTTCACGGGATGATCTATCGGGGCATTGATTCAAAAGTTTTTCTATGGAATGAGGGCCTGAAGATTCTCCATCATAATCAATTTCGAGTGCTGAAAATGTTTTGTCATTAAGAACCAAAGTCTTTAAACCACCTTTCGAGCTGTCAAAAAAGGTATCTAAACCGATTAAAAGGAATCTGAGCTTTTCTTTGTTAGACGCATAACGTGTATTCCATAGTCTACTGGCCAATTGTCGAAATATCTCCTTTTCTTCTGGTGTATGGTAGCACATCACAACGTCTATCTGAAATCCTGTCTTACCTCGTTGGGTATCCTTTTGTTCCGTCAGTGTGTCGTTTAATATATCCAGCATCACCAAAGATGACGATCCAAATGACAGAGGAACCAAAATATTAGATTGAGCATTTTGTAAATGTGCATCTTCTGCTGTTCTTATCCTGTCCTGATACATGACTTTGAAGACTTCTTGAAAATACGGTTCCGACATCATTTGTTTCCTCTGCTTTTGAGATACAAACTTGAGGAAGCAATCATCACAGAAAATTTCCTTCCTGCTCTCCACGGTAGCTTGAAGCTTGTCGCACCTTTTGCATTTAAGGTTGTCTGTCATTGTGCACTCCTGTCGTTCGCCAATACGTCCTGGCGACCGCCTAGTTGCTTCTATAGTTGATCCATGAATTCATTCGAAATGCGATGAGCTGAATCGATAATTTGAAAAAATTATTATCGTTCAAGACGTCGACAATTGTGGAGAGCAGCATCACTTCGCCTAAGAACCAACCCTCGGCAACGTCCCAGGGTCCACCGAACACTCTCCCGATTCTTGATCAGATTTCTGCTCTAGTCTGACGGAGCAGCATCACTGAACTTACTTGTTCCTGTGCGTGGTTGACGGTAATCCCCGGTCTAATAACAAGAACGCTCGAAAGTGAAGTCAAGTTCCCCCGCGATCCTTTAGAATAGCATAATACCTCGACTAAGTTTGAAAATATAAACATATTCAATAATGGGCGAAACAAAGGAAGATGCTAACAAGGATATCCGTCAGAAGAAGAATATGAAAGAAAACAGTACATTGATGCAAGGAGTTTCCACGGACAAGTCCAAGGTCGATTTTGCTCCCAAGGGCAGCGATCCAGACACATTCAAATATTATCCTGATAACCCAGAATCTGGTATGAACCGATATCTGTTCACTATGAAAGGCCCAAGCGAGTATTATGACCCTTGTCAGCAGTCTGCCAAGATGAGTTTCAATTGTCTGGAACGAAATGATTACGATAGATCCATGTGCAAAGAATATTTCGATGCCTACAGAGAGTGTAAGAAGCAATGGCTCAAAGCAAGACGAGAAGCCAACACACAATGGGACTGAGCATACACCCCACTGGACCTGTACATAGTAAGCTAATTATTGTTTAGAATTGATGTTACCCTGTTAGCCTTATTCGGATCGCACTATTTCTATTAAGCAAAAAATGAAAAATTTTAAAATAATCGCGTGTGAAAACCACAAAGGGTACAAAGAGCGCTGTGTTGGAATATTATAAGATTTCATATTCTTTGAGTTCTGTCTAATTACAAAAAAGATCGAGCAGCTGTATAACACCATAATGTCCTCAGACAATTCCGTGGGTAGCTTTGTATCTAGAAATAAGACTGCGATCATTGCTACAGTGGCAGCAGGTACCGCAGCAGTGGGTGCATTTTATTATTACCGTCAGTTGCAAGGCTCTTTAGATGATTCTCAAGAAAGTAGCGACTCCAATGACAAAGTTGCCTCTAAGAAGAAGAAAAAGAACAAGAAGAAGTCCAATGGCTCCAGTAAGCCAAGTTATCCAGTAAGGGAAAACGGCGAACCCAATTTGGACAATATCGATCAAGCAAGTGATGAACAGAAAGAGAGTTATGCCATTGCTCTGAAAGATAAGGGTAACGAGTTTTTCAAAGAGAAGGATTTTGACAATGCTTTGAAGTTTTACAATTATGCTTTGGCCTATAAGAAAGACCCTGTCTTCTACTCTAATATTTCGGCATGTTACGTTTCCCTCGGTCAGTTAGATAAAGTGGTTGAAAATAGTACCAAAGCGCTGGAGTTGAAGCCTGATTATGGTAAAGCCTTATTACGTAGAGCTTCCGCTAATGAAAGCTTGGAGAATTACGCGGATGCGATGTTCGATTTGTCAGTTTTGTCCTTGAACGGAGACTTTAATGGTGCTTCGATTGAGCCTATGTTAGAAAGAAACCTTAATAAGCAAGCTATGCTTGTCCTGAAGGAAAAGTTGGGTAAAAATGCTGCGCAGCAATTACCTTCTGATTCATCTTTGGCATCCTTCTTCAGTATTTTTCCAAACGAAACTACTTTGAAAAATTTTGATGAAAACAGTGAGGCTGATAAATTATTACTAACGGGTTTGGAAAACTTATACAAGAGATCATCCGAAGGTTACAAGATTGCCGACGAATCTTTCGCCGGTGCCGCTTCATTGTTCAAGACTAAGTTGAGTGACTCTTCTGTCACTAAGGATGACACATTTAAACAGAAGGCAGCTATTGCATTGGAATATAACGGTATTTTCAGATTCTTGAAAAATGATCCACTTGGTGCCCACGAAGATATTCAAAAAGCGATTGACTTATATCCAAGGGTCAATTCTTACATTTACATGGCTTTAATCATGGCTGATAAGGGCCAGGCTGACGAATATTATCAGTATTTCGATAAAGCAATTGAACTAGATCCAAATTATGCCCCAGTTTATTATCATAAAGGCCAGTTATATTTCATTACTGCTCAGTACGAAAAATCCGGTAAAGACTTCGATAAGGCCAAAGAATGCGATGAAAACAATATCTTCCCATACATCCAATTAGCCTGTTTGGCATACCGTGAGAACAAATTTGAAGATTGTGAAACCTTATTTAGTGAAGCAAGAAGAAAGTTTCCAACTGCTCCAGAAGTTCCAAACTTTTATGCCGAAATTTTGTCAGACAAGGGTGATTTGGAGGCCGCTATGAAACAGTTTGATATCGCGAAGAGGTTAGAAGAGTCCTTGGATGGAATTCATGTTGGCGTTTCACCATTAGTTGGTAAAGCAACTTTATTAGCAAGACAACCTACTGTAGAAAACTTCATCGAAGCCACAAGGTTACTTGAAGAAGCTTGTGAAAAAGATTCGAGGTCTGAGCAAGCTAAAGTTGGGCTAGCTCAACTGAAATTACAACAAGAAGAAATGGACGAGGCAATCCAGTTATTTGAAGAAGCTGCTCAGTTAGCTAGAACTGTTGACGAAAAGTTGCAAGCGATTACTTTTGCTGAAGCTGCTAAGGTTCAAAAGAAAATCAGATCAGATCCAGTTGCAAGTGCAAAGATCGAAGAAACCTTGGCTGCTTATCGTGCTCAAGGTTTGATCTAAAACTTTTGACAACACATTACCTTATTCATCTTTCTTCATTATTAGTTTACACTGTTACGTCTGTAAATAATGCTTCTCTTCGACAGTAATTAAAGCGGTTCTTTAGCATAAAGAGCATGGAAATTACCAAATTCAGTTATTCCTTTAAATATGATATGTACTACGTATATTTGTATAACTTATCCTACATCCTGTCAGGAAAAAACACAGATAAAATTCACGGCCTGGAATAACAGTGAAAAACAAAAAAAGTTTAGCTGAGTATAATAAGCAAGTCTGACCTATACGTGTCGCTAAGCTTTGATAAACACACCTGTATTCTAAATTCACCAAAGCAAAATGCTGCTTTATAATTTTCTTTCACCTATTGTAAGGACATGCTGTGCCGCCATAAGAAACCCACAGAGACCATCGTTGATTCTCGCAAGAAATCTAATGAAAACTCATAAAGGGACTGCTAAGAGGTGGAAGAAGACCGCAACAAGTTTTAAGAGGGGCAAAGCTGGAAGAAGCCATGGAAATGCTGGCTGGTCACGCAGGTCGCTTAAAGGGCTAAGTGGGAAAACTCTTGCTGACGATACCCACATTCAACGTCTCAAGAGATTACTACCATACTGAGGTATCACAACTTTTGCATGATATTAGAGCAGCCCATGATATTCTTGTAAATAAAAAGTTATGTTAATTGTTTAAATTCATCTATATATATATGCGATGTAAGCTTTGAATATGATGGAGCATTTCGCAGATTTCATCATCTTTTAAGACGCTTGCAACCTCTTCGAATATAATCATTTAAGCTTGTGCTCTCAGTGTTTGCAAGATATTTTATTTTTCATGCCAGTGAAGATCGCTGAAGATACGACAGCCTTTTTGTTCAAGTGTTGAATTCTTCTTGACTCCATTCATTAGATTCTTTGTCTTTCTTTAGTTGCCCCGTGGGAAAATAGTGGTAGTTCGTTTTCAAAGAAATGGCAAATGGAACGTTGTCAAATGAGACTAATCTTATCTTACAATATGTGTTATCTGGAATAGCTTTTATATTCTCTAGAAATGATTTTAAGCATGGGGTGGGTATTTCATTAACGTGTGTAATGAAATTCGTCGCATAAATACCATATTGAGCGGCTGGGGAGGAGTCTCCTCTAAATGTACAGTACACTTCACTTGGAAGGTTAAGCATAGTTTGCCGAACAGCGTGGTGTGGCTTTTGAACAATACAGCCTGCAAATATGACAAGATGATCAGTTTCATTTACGTCAACTAGACGAATGCTCAAATCACGAACGTGACCTTCGCGAACGACCTTGAAACTCAGACTCTTTGGCATAGACTTCTCATCAGAGGGAGCCACAATACCGTCTAAATCGCTCATACTCTTCACCAGCTTGTCGTCCACAGATAAAATCACATCACCCGTTTGTAATTTCACCGGATCTGTGGTATATGAGACTCTTGTGACTGGAATGAATTGAACCCTATTATCAGATTCATCTTCCATGCGTCTGATCCATTCCTCCGGAACACCTCTGATTCTGGAATGGAGAATCGAAAGAGAGCCAAATTCAGCATCCACTATACTCACGCGAGGTTTCTTACCCTGTTTCAAGAGATTTATCACCTGTAAGCATTCTGTGATATCTAAACCCATCAAATACATCTTTTCTCTATTTTCTTGCGTTTCCCCTAGAAACGAAAGCCACAATGCCCTAACAGTCCCATCATTGTCTGCTAAAATACCAGAATTGCATTTTGTACTAACATTGCAGTCTATAAAAATACCCTCCAAATTGGTAGCTCTATATCTTGGAATGATATTACTCGGAATACTTACGGATGAAATATCAGTAATATTAGTGTCCGAGGTCACGATTCTATTGTTGTATGTATAACCAACAAAATGGGCTTTATCACCTCTCTGCAATCTTTTGGTTGAAAACTTAGGAGTTACAAGGGGTGCGTCAATTAGCTTCGGATCAAATCTTACTATGGCGTAGTTATGGGTTGGGTGCAGGAAAATAATCTCCGCGGGTACCATGATAGAATCTGCGATGGTCACTAAAACATCCAAACAATCATGGGGGACTACTGTACGCGATACAATAACGTATCCCCTCTCTGCATCTATGATTAAACCCGAAGTCTTATGACTATCCGCTGGAAGAGAATCTATTGGGACCGAACATATCGAAGTAACAGAGCACAAAGAATGTGACAATTTAGATATATGAGGGTGCTCAATTGGAATATCCACAATTTTCGCTGTACTGGGACTCAGCGGCTCAGCAGGAAGAGCTTTCCCGACATTATGATAATCCCATATACCAGAGTTATCATTACGCTGGTAAACTCGAAGGTCTTTCCACCAATGACGATCTATATATACAGAAGTTACTTGGGGCGAATGTTGATCTGTCAGGTGGTGGTATCTTACGGTAACACGTTTGCGATCGGGTATATGCTGCATCACTTTAATAAAGGAATCCAGATCAAGAGTTTCTTGATTGTCAATGGCATCAACAATCCAGCCGACCTTCTCCTTTGCATCAAAGTCAAAAGATCCAGATGCGCTACATAAAAAAACGCCCCTCACGGGCAAAGCATAGGATCTCGCCATTTGATAGGACAACTCGTGGAACGTGGCGCCGCAGACCTCAACATAACGATCAGGAGTAATCTTATGTAAATCACCTACCACACATCGAATCTTTAGATCAACTCCTCCTCGTTGCACTGAAATATCTATTTCTTTACCAACATTTTCATCTAGGATATCATCTACCTGTATGAAGGAAGATATTAGTTCACCGTTGATTGAAATCAAAGCGTCTCCTTCTTTGACTTTTTCATCTACGGGGCCTTCTCTCAGTATCGTGGTGGCTACTAATAAACCAATCTTTTCTGGAAACATTTTGCGTGCCTCATCTTCACGATCGGAGGTTAAACCGAGCCGTCTACACTCTTCATAAGGTTTCAACAAAAATTGAGTTTGCACGGTACCACGAGTAATTTTTTTGTTATTTTGAACGCATCTCAGAGCCCTAAGTACTCTATCTAGGGGAAGGAAAAAATCCGTTGAAGCTTCCGTGGAACCACCCGCTTGCAGAGCGACTGCATATCCGTCAATGTTAACCACAGGCGAACCACTGGAGCCGCCTGACGCAGAAGCGGCTGCTTGAATGTATTCCGTATTGAAATCGTTGTAAGTCATTTCGCCGTATTCTGGTGCATTTCTGTCAATTCTACTAATGAAACCAGCTAAAATACTCAACTTTTCACCAGCATCGTTACCAACTACTCGAATCTCCGAACCTACTTTGGCCAATGCGGGTCTTAGTTCTAAAGCTTCGATCTTCATGTATTTTATCTTCTTAGGCTCAAATCTCAAAAATCCAAAATCGTGAACTGGATCCCTATAAATCGGAGTAACGTCGCACTCTTCGTGGTTATCAAAGACAGCATAACCTACAAAAGGTCCGGCTCCAACTACATGCCTATTTGTGAGAATGATGCCCAACTGGGAGTCGACTACGAACCCAGTCGCCTCAGAAACCAGTGGAGGCTCGGAATCAAATGATGCAACTTGGGTGAAATGGATCGAGACTACTGATTGGACTACTTTACCGATGGTCTTTTGCCATTGTATATAATTTTCTGAATCGCGACAAACCGAAGCCTCTATTGGCAACCCATTCAAAACGCCTTCTTCCTCATCATTTTGTCTTTTGAAAGACAGACCTTCCTCCTCTATCAAATCTTCGACCGCCGAGGCAGGCCTTTTATTGTTGCAAGTTTCAAATGTCATAATCAATCAGATTTGCTCAAAAGTTCAACTCAAAGATGAAGACACACAGCGAGAAGTACTTAGCAAAAGAAAGGAGGAAATGGTTGCTTTGACTCAACAAAGAGAAGGCTTCGTATTATGACCTTCTCTGAGTGCAGAACTTCAGAATTCGTAAGTATTGGTGAAGAGTTGAAAAAAACTTCAAATCGCTTAAGACGTTCGCCTGGAAGAATTATGAAAGGGCCTTGAAGGTCTAATAATCTGACACAAATTTCTTACTGTAAGTCTTCTCTGAGACTAAGATCTTGATTGATTTTTCTCTCCCAGTTTTCGAATTGCTCATCAGACACCAGAATGTTATTTGGTTGCAACATTGAACCGAGTCTAGCGGAAATTGCTTCGTTGTAAGACGCCCCGTTGTAGTAGTCATGCTTTATCTGAAGGTCACGGTACCATTTTTCACCCTCTATCAGCTCCTTCACTACACTCACGCAATTGATAATGTCATCTAAATTCGAGCATTTCATCAGTGCACACATCTTGGCTAAGATCAGGTGATCTACCCTGGGGTCCTTTCTTCTCCTTTCGATGAACACAACGAAAGTTGCATTAAGTATTAAGCCACAAACCAATTGCCAAGAACACACCAAATTTGAAGCATAGTTCATGTAGTGGTGTAAGACGTTGTATGCGACATCTTTCGGCAATTCGAATTGATTGCAACTATTGATGATTTCGGCAGGTGTAACTTTATAGTATCTCTTGTGGAGCAAGCTGAGATCAGACCTTCCTTTTGCACTTTCCCTCTTTTTCTTTACCCCATGGTCTCCAGATTGAGACAAGCGCATTTTTTGTGGACTTCCATTATGTAGCGAGTTTGTCTCATCTTCATCAGATAATACATTAAGCAAGCCGGTTCCAAGGTCAGGTTTACTTTTAGATGGAGTTTGGGCTTCAATTACATCGTCGTCCACATCTTCCTCGAAAGCTAACTTTCTTCTGATTTTTGAAGGGCTTGTTTTCTTGGGCGTCTCATTCAGTTCAAACTTCTTGACTGGCGTCACACTTATTTTTCTTGTAGGTGTGCCGAATAATTGCACCCTCAATTCATTTGGGTTCATGGCTGTGAATCTATCGTCACCTTTGATTGGTGATTGCGTTTTTCGCTTCTTGGGACTAGGAGTCCAACTAAAATTCTTTATAGGTGATGATTGCAATAAATTCTGCTCAAATAATTCAATTAGTTTACGTGATTTTCTAGGTTCCAGCGGCACACGATCTAAATAGTATTGTAGATCAGGCATGTGCTTTCGCTGTAGTCGTTGTGAAGCCATATATGCGCATAGATGGCACCTTGCCGTCTCTTCACCTTGCTTCAACATCACCTTGCCCAACGAAGTGTGATAAAGGGTGCCTGTAGCTGAGACCAGCTTTATCATATGGCTCTGTGACCAATCCACTGGCTCATTATGATCGATACCCAATACATCTCTAATGCATCGTTGAATTTGCTGGGAGGACATTTCAACAGCCAGATATGAAGATAATAGTCAAGTGGTAGCCGAGGGACTCTAACAGCTATGGAAACAGCCTTGTAACCTCAATGTAAAATGTCATTTAAACACAGCGAATTTCTCTATCGCTTACTACGTTTTCCTCGCTTGAGGATTACAGATACAAACTTGCTCAGACGCGTACTAAATATCAATGTAATACTGATCTCTTAAATGATCAGGTAAAGGTCTAACCAAAGTCGAAGAGGGCATCATTTGTCTGCATTTTGTTAGATGGCCAATAAATAGCTGGCTGAACTCATCTATACTTCTTCGTGTATGTCAGGACACTACAACCGATCATTTCAACCTTCGAGCGGTCCTCATCGCAGTTATTATTCCCAGAACCAGCATAATTACAACCAGAAGGACTTTCCCCCCCGAAATAACTACTATGATTCAACTTCCGAGAAAAGGGAATACCAGCGGAATAGACGTTGGAATACACAAGATTCGTACAATGAAAGTGGTTACGAAAGTAATAGAGTAGACACGCATCACAGAACTTATCATTCGTATAAAGATGAACACTTCGAAGAATCATCCTGGGAGATGAGATATCAATTGGAAAATCGTGGTTTTGAGAAAGCCCCCAAAGTGCCTGCCAGCGGATTAGCAGTTCAAGGAAGACCCCCTCCCACCATACGGTATGCTTCTGAGCTATTCAAATCGAAGTACCACTATTTTGATCCTACTTTGAAAGCATTAATACACAGAAATGAAATGTCGTCGTGGAAAGCGGACAGCAAGATTCCTCGAAACGGATTTGTTCTGGTACAGGAATCTCATGGAGGACAGGTGCGATCCATAATGAAGGAAAGGAATCCCGAGGATAAAAGTAAAGACCCAAGACGCCAAAATGTCCCTTCCAAATCGTACCGGAAATGTCGAGATAAATTAACGTCATTACCTTTAATTGCATACGATAAATATTCTGTGGGACCGCCTCCCCCAAATGAGGTTGTAATATTTTCTGCATCAGATGTTAATACAATTCAAGATATATCGGTCAAAAACTATTTCAGAAAGTACGGTGAGATTTCTCACTTCGAACCCTTTTACGATCCAAACAATGCACTTCCACTCCACGTTTATCTGGTACGATATACGAGCTCTAACGGAAAGAACAATGATAAATATATGGCTGCAAGAACAGCGGTGAAAGATCACGAGAAGAAGGGTTGTTTCATACTGGGATTCAAATTTAATGTTATCTTAAACAAAGACGACTCGCTAAAAAAAGTGACATCCAAGCTTATAGATGAAAATTTAGAGAAATTTAATAAGATTCAGCGCGAATTAAAGAAACAAACAAAGCATGTGCTCAAACAACCCTCAAGTAGCTTGAGTCTCCAGAAGACTTCAGAACAAGGTGCAACTAGTATCCCCCCAGACATCGAGAAGCTAGTTCATAATAGACCTGTTCTGTTTGTGCCAAGATCCTTCATTTCTTACCATGAAATTAAAGTGGAAGACTTCAAATTTAAGCTTCGAAAATATAGATGGGCCCGTATGTTGGACCACAACCGTGGTATCTTCATTGTTTTCAATGATATTGAACACGCAAGGCTTTGCTTAGAAGCAGAATCGGGAAAAATGACGATTGTTTCTCGAACTAAGAAAACCCCGGTAGAGGTGTCCTTACAATTGATAGTAGCAGGAGCAAAGGGTTATTCAGGTAAGTCTAAGACAAGTGAGGAGCAACACTCTGCGAAATCGAATGTCAAAACATATCTGTCTAAACAAGATCTAATAGAGGCAGCTGTGCGGTATGTCCTCCAAGATTTGAAAACGGCCATTCATGTTGACATCAGAAAAAGGCTAATAGGTCCCACTGTTTTTGATACCTTGAACCCTTTGAGTTTTCCTGATCTCATAGTGAAGAAAGAATGTAAAGATCGAGAACGGCGAGAAGCTATTGCAAAGACTCATGAAGAGGCAAAAAAAAAGCAGAAGACGGCTATCGACTTTGATATTTTCAATCTTTATGGTGGCTATGGTGCCACAAGTAGTAGACGTAAATTGAAGAGGTCTGCCCCGGATTCTTTCGAGTCTCTAGGGTTGGCGAAAAAGAGGCAACCAAAAGTTTTTAAGCCGATGGCCCATATGCTTAATGAAGATTCTCCTCCTAAAGAGAAAGAATTTTTGATAGAATCAAAGGACTCCAATGATGAATCCGAAGAGGAAAGATTATCCTCTTCGGCTACGTCAACAGATAACGAGGAAGATTATGACGGGCTGTTAAGTGGAGAAGGTGATACAACCAAGTTGGAAACCAAATCTACGACCCCGGAATCTGATGTTAATCAAAAACCTGTTCTCTCAGATGAAAAATCTGAGGAAATGATGAGGGTTCCTGCAATATATAGACCAACAGCTAGCGAATTTCCGGAAGCTGTTTTTCCTGACAACACTCTTACTGAATACTTGTCTTTAGCCGATTTACAAGACACAATCAAGGACGACGAAGATTTGAGACTATTGCGGAAAACTCTGGGTGTCAGCATCACGGATGAGGATCTAAAGATGGATTCGACACTAGAATACGAAGTTTGGAGGCTGAGAATGCAACATGAAAGCCAGAAACATGTTCAGGAGTCTCTATTTAGGCTGAATGACGCTGCGTTTGACCCGGCACTATGTAGCATTCATGGATCTGTGAAGGCGGATGGATTTAGAAAAATTCCTGATAGGCTCAAGGCATGTTATTTACCCCACCGCCGGAAGATCCATCAACCATTAAACACTGTTAGTCTTCACAATGAGAGTGTTGATGAAAATCCAGATGTGCTACGAGAAGAATCAGAGAGCATAGAAAATTCAGAATCAGCGCTGCAAGAAATCTCATCATCAAGAGATAATAGAGCATCAAATAGAAGATTCCAACAAGATATAGAAGCACAGAGAGCTGCAATTGGTACAGAATCTGACTTGCTATCTTTGAATCAGTTGAATAAACGTAAGAAACCAGTCACTTTTGCACGATCTGCGATTCATAATTGGGGCCTATATGCACTAGAACCTATCGCAGCCAAGGAAATGATAATTGAGTACGTTGGGGAAAGGATCAGACAGCCAGTAGCCGAAATGAGAGAAGTCAGGTACTTGAAGAACGGAATCGGTTCAAGTTACTTGTTCAGAGTGGACGAAAATACTGTCATCGACGCCACAAAAAAAGGTGGTATCGCGCGCTTCATCAATCACTGCTGTGATCCCAATTGTACTGCAAAAATTATAAAAGTCGGTGGTAAGAAAAGAATTGTCATCTATGCGCTGAGGGATATAGGAACTAATGAGGAGCTGACATATGATTATAAGTTCGAACGGGAAGAAGATGATACAGAAAGATTGCCCTGCTTATGCGGCGCCCCTAATTGTAAGAGCTACTTAAATTGAATATGTATTTTTGAGGATAGTCCTAAATACTGTGTGTAATGCGTTTTTGGCGTATCTGATTATTTCGACTTTGAAAAACACATATATATGTTTTAAAAAGATCGGGTTATAAAGTGGAAAAAAAAACGTTTGATTCACTCGTTGACTGATGAATGGATGAACACCAATTTGCGGTATGCTATAATCTTAAAATCTTCGCTGAATGTTCATGATGCGACAAGGATTCTTAAGGTTACGAAGGGGGTTGAGACGATGCAATCATATACCAGCAAGTGAAAGACACAACCCGGAAGTTACGAAACTAAGAATAGTGATAGACCCCAAGCCCCGAATAGAAGCTTTAACCAGTCCTGTGAAAGAGAGCTCAATAATAACCTCAAAGATCAAAAAAGAACAGGCCTTGTGCGAAATGGATGGTGTCAACGGAATCAACAGAGAAATGTTGCCGCCCACACTTCTATATGTTCGAAAACTCATGGATCATTATAAAAATCACGTAGTACTTACTCAAATGGGATCATTTTACGAGCTTTATTTTGAGCAGGCAACAACCTATGCTCCTCAGCTTAATATATCTTTAACGAATAGGAGCTTCTCATGCGGAAAGGTCCCCTTCGCTGGTTTCCCAATTCATCAACTTAGCCGACATTTGAAAGTTCTGGTGAATAATTATGGCTATAGTGTCACAATAGTTGATCAGTTTAAGAAAAGTCTGGTGGCAGCTAATGAAGCAAATCGATTTTTTAGACGTGTAACCAGAATTGTAACCCCGGGAACGTTTATTGACGAGGCATTTGAAAATCTTCAGGAAAATACATACCTTCTTAATATTGAGTTCCCAGAAAATAGCATGAATAAGTTGGCCGATTCAGATTCAAAGCTTGGACTTTGCTGGTGCGATGTCTCGACAGGTGAGATATTCGTCCAGCAAGTACCTCTTCGTGATCTAATATCAGCTGTGACTAGGATTCAACCTAAAGAGATAATACTTAATGACTCACTTTCTCGTCACTGCCTTGAATATGGAAAATGGTACTCAGAGCTCGTGGAACTTAAGAAGTATTTTATCAAGTATCAAAAAATGCCGTCACGTCATCGTACGATTGATTCTTTCTATGGTCTATTTACAACCGACGGGTCAGAAGAGGGACATGGTCAACTAAAGATTCAACTGCAACACTTTACCCAAAAAGAAATAGCGGCATTAAGAAACACACTAATCTATATCAGTGATCATCTTCCAGATTTTTCAATGAACTTTCAATTGCCAGAGAGAAAAATCACCAGCACTATGATGCAAATAGATTCCAGAACAAGTACAGCACTCGAGATACATGCTTCCGTAAGGGACAATAGAACGAAAGGTACGTTATTTTCCACAATAAGAAAGACAGTCACGCCCGCGGGTGCCAGATTACTGACTCAATGGCTTTCGGGGCCTTCACTTGACTTGAAAGAGATAAAGAGAAGGCAGAAAATTGTAGAATTTTTCAAAGAAAATGCTGAGGTTCGAGAGGAGTTGACATCCATGCTCCGGCACGTCCATGATATCCCCAGAATTTTGCAAAAGTTCAGCTTTGGCCGTGGCGAGGCCCTGGAGCTAATTCAACTCGCCCAATCCCTGAGAACAGCTGCAGACGTGAAAGCTTTTTTAGGCCAGAAATTAGAGAGGGCCGAGAAACGAGTGAGAAAATTGATAGAATCATCCTTGCTAGAACTTGATTTCAAAAGAGGTATAATTGATGATGTTTTAGTGTATTTAAACGAGGACGAGCTCGTCAAGTCACAAAAAAAAGGTGATGCGGAAATAGAAGATGAGAGTCAAAGCAATCGAACTTTGCAACCTCATGAAGTGCCCAAATTGAACTCTTGGGTTGTGCGCCCTTCGTACAGTCAAAAACTACAAAAACTACATGATGAGTATCATATCATGTGGTCAAATAAAGAAAAGCTACAAAAAGTGTATCAGGAATTTTTTGTCGATGAGCTGGGAGCCAAAAAAGTTATGCTAAAACAAAAGCAAAACGGTGACTATGCCATCCATATTTTAGGCAGCTTAGCTAGTCTGAATTCAGTCTCTGAGTACATTGCGAAACCTCATTGCTTTAATGGATTTCCATTTCATATTTTACAGCGGTCTGCACAAACTCGCTGGATTTCTCACAAGGGGTGGACTGATTTCGGGTATGGACTAGAAGTAGCGCTACTAAAGATCAAAAAAGAGGAAGTAAACATTTTGGAGCACTTTAAAGATCAATTTCTTGAAAAAAGTCAAGAAATTAGGGAGATAGCCGAAAAATTAGGATATCTCGATGTGCTTCTTTCCTTTGGGAATCTTGCTGATGAGAAAAACCTTGTCTGTCCAAAAATTGATAACAGTCGAAAACTTGAAATTATCGGAGGTCGTCATTTGATGGTTGAAGAAGGAATTTCCGGTAACTCACTGGAAAAATTTACAGAGAATGATTGTCAATTAGAGAATGGAAATTTATGGATCATAACAGGTCCTAATATGGGCGGCAAATCTACTTTTTTGAGGCAGAATGCTATAAATGTTATTTTGGCTCAGATGGGCTGTTTTGTGCCATGTTCCACTGCCCATATTGGGCTGGTAGATAAAATTTTTAGCCGTGTTGGATCTGCAGACGATTTATACAATGAGATGAGTACCTTTATGGTTGAAATGATCGAGACATCATTCATATTACATGGTGCGACTGACAGGTCTTTGGCGATCTTGGACGAAATCGGTCGTGGAACAAGTGGAAAGGAAGGAGTAAGCATAGCTTTTGCTACTTTAAAGTACCTCATAGAGCACAATAAATGCCGATCTTTGTTTGCCACTCATTTTGGAAAGGAACTCAAAGAAATAATATCTCTTAAAGGTTTCGAAACTTTAACAAGTAAAATCAAGTATTTCAAAAGTGGTACAGTGGGAACGTCTGATACCGAGTTTTATGACTACAAACTGAAGCCAGGTATATGCTCAAATTCAGACGCCATCAAGGTTGCTAAGTCAGCTGGATTTCCTGAACAAGCATTAGAAACTGCACGAGAATTGCTTTTATAGTTTGTGAATAATCTATATATATATATTGAAGCATATTTACTCGTCGTAACTGAAGTTTTGTCTCTGGTTCGAATGCTGTTGCTGTTGCTGTTGCTGTTGCTGTTGCTGTTGCTGTTGCTGTTGCTGTT
>JAJMCM010000019.1:0-155414 GCA_030565665.1 Zygotorulaspora chibaensis | reverse complement strand
AACAGCAACAGCAACAGCAACAGCAACAGCAACAGCAACAGCAACAGCAACAGCAGCAACAGCAACAGCAGCAACAGCAGCAGATACCGCTCACTGTTAATTGTAACGACACGCAGAAAAGCCCGCCCCAACCATCCAATCTTTACAGCTTGGAGAATTATATTGACGCTAATTTCGCTGGCGGGTTACGAAACCAGGGTTTTTCGAAGGCTAATAGTACGCAGGCTAACAGTACTCATGCTAATAGCAGCAATCAATCCCCATTTAAAGGAGTGCCCAGCGCAGCAAAAACCATAAGCGGTGTCAATACAATAAACACTGCTGCAACATCCAACATTACTGGTAATGAAAATGATATATTCCTTAATTCTGATACCACTCCGATGGATGGGCTATTTCTGTTCGATAATAATTCAAAAGAGATTTTTAGCGAAGGTAACTCTGCCGAGAATTCTTTAAAAGGTTTGGACCAAATGTCTTTAGCTGGTGATAAGTTCAATGGTGCAAATACTGCAGCTTCGCCCAAACTAAGAACAGAAGCAATAGACTCGGAATCTTATATTCCTGGTATGTTTGACCAATTAGACATTCAACTATTTGGTAGATATCTGCCGCCTTATATGTCGCAACTGAACGCTAATGATCAGCAAGCGACTCCTCAGAGTGACTTTAAGTAATGAAATTGGTTAATGTGTTATATACGTATCATTATAGATTATGAATAATTAATGTCTATGCAACTGTAGCTATGCCACATCTTACATGTTCTTTGCTTCCTCATTGACGTGGATCATTCTCATTAGAAGAACTATTCCATGTCTGTGACTTGCTGCTCGAGAAGTGGGGTAAATGATAGTGTTTTTGATACCGTCCCTGTTTACCGTTGGCTTGCCTGCTAACATTTTGCTTGTTATTAGCCTGTTTGCTATTGCTCTGCTTCACGGATCCCTGTTTGCTGATAGGTTTTACGGGTTTATTCACCTCATTGTTAAGACTAAAATTGGACTGCGGCCCCAATGCCAGCACAGGGGACGTTGAGGAAGGCCTTATCTGTGGGGATGATGATTCGGCTTCGTACTGCGTTTGGGCTGTTTGTTCATGGATGGTTTGAGATAGTAGCTGCTGGTGTTGCTGCTGATATTGCCACTTTCGTTTGGTACCCCCTCTTTGAGAACTCCTTAAGAAGCCCTCAAACCGGAATAAACTATCTTGCGGTGATTCCATGTTCTTGGAGCGATTTGAAGATACTGCACCGAGAACAGAGTTGCTGGGAGATTTCAAAATGTTTGAATTTCTCGACCGAGGTGCGGTGTCATCCCCATATAATAAGGGACTGTGATATTGGTGTTTCGATCCAGATTCACTGATCAAATCATCACTGCTAGGATCGACCGCAAATGAATCGGCTAAGTATGTCTTGAAGGACACATTTGACGGTATCTTTGTGAGACTTCCATTTAGTATTGCAGATACTTTTCGGTCATATAACTGGGGAGCAGAATCCAACGTAAAAGTCTGCTCTGTTTGCGTCGTGTCTGTCGATTTTGAGCGGTCATGCAGAATTCCAAGACCAGAGCTTGGCTCTGCTGAAGCACCTGCGGTGCTTTTAGTGAAAAAACTGTCTAAATTATCCAACTCGGCCCACATGTGGCTCAGCGAAGCATCTTTTTCTTCTGCTAAAGAGAGAGAATCATTTGTTTCTGTATTTCCAAGCCCATAATCTGTATCAGCATGGAATTCCACAATGTCTTCTATTATAGGTGGTTCTTCGGTGTATTCTTCTCCGGGGTTGTTTACCACACATGTCATAAAAACTGCATGGACATTGTGCCTTGCTGTTGCAGCAGTCATTGTTGGCATAGATACTGACCAACCACTTTCTTCAGGGATTCCAAAAAGTGTGGTGCTGATATTTGCATTACCTTTGTAATCTTTGTTGCCCATGCAAATTCTCAAGACATCCTTATCCATTTTACTGCCAGAAACGGTAGGTACATAATCAAGGACATCAAGCGCTTCGGCCTCATGTTCCGTCAAAAGCAACCTTAAAAGGGGAGATATTAAGTCGGCACCAACACCTGTAAACTCTGGGCGCTTTAAATCTACCAAAGGAAGGATGTACTTGAGTATTTCCATAGTCTGTTCTTTTATCCAACCTTGTTTATTTAACAGCAACCCCAACAGGAATACTAGAGTTTGCGCGGAATAAGCAGGAAAATAATTTCTTGATATGAAGCTGACAACTTGGCTCATGAAATCCCTCTTTGATCGGAACTTATTTTTGGATAAAGAATCGATTAACCTTGAAAGGGATGGTTGCTTATAGACATTTGACAGACTAATCAAGGAGTCAACTGCATTCTGTATGCTCGAAAACTCTTTTCTAGCCATGGCATTCAAAAATCTTGGTAAATTAGTTATAAGAGCAAACAGTAGCCGCGAATCAGAGTTCGCAATAATGCGGCTATCCTTGAGTAAATTTAACTTATCCAAAAACCGCCAAGTTATATCTAAAGAGTTGGAAGACCGCAAACCAGTCATCACAATTTGCTGCAGCCCATCAAACCTTCCCTCCCAGTTGGAGGGAAATGTTGCCACCAAACATTGCACAGTGTCGGGAGAATCTAAATCAATTTTAGATATAAATTTGGTAAAGCACGAGAGCACTTCAATGAACTCTTGCTCGTGAACACTACTGAGGCAAGCTGTGATGGACCAAAATAACTGTGGAAAGTTTATAAGGTCTGCTGGATCAAGTTCCGCCGTTATTGCGTTTAAAGTCATCAATATTTGCATTGCAAACCCTTGTATGTCATGATTAGTGTCAGAGATCGTGTTAGATAATCGGTGGAGCATGTCTCGCAGCATTTCTTGATCCATAAAGGTGAGCAGTGATCTAAATACTTGAAATGATCTGCATGCAACATGCCTTACGGAACATGTAGTTGCCCATTTTAAAGATATTCTCTGCCAATCCACATGGAAATTTTTTTGTTCGGAAAAGATAGCAACTATATTACGAATCAACACGTCCATCTCCTTAGGTGAACGAGCCCCATTCTTGTCTTTCATTAAATTATCATAGGACCAAAGCATTTGTTTGTTTTTCAGTGAGGAAACAGTAACTTCTGATTTCTCATGAGCAGGCGCTAGTCCATATATGATGTCGCTTAAGATCTTGGAGGCACTTTCTTGTATTAATGGCATGTAGTGATCCAATAAACATATTGAAATATGGACCAGAGCAGGTATATGATCTTTTAAGGAATCTGTGGCAGTTATGGACAAATTAACAAGAAAAATGATAGACAAATGAGTCCGTGAGAACGTGATGGTTTTGCCATTGTAGTTTAACTTTTCCCATATATTCGCAACAAAGGAAAACTTCTCGTTCTCCTTTGGTTCCGTAATGGTGGATTTTGTTATTGGAATAATTGACTTTGGATCCAGATTCTTCGCAAGAGCATCTATCAGTCCTATACCTCCCGGCACATTTGCGAGGTATAAGACAACATCTCTTGCAATTTGAACGAAGTGAGGGTTACGATGCTTAATAGACATTGCCATAATGTATTCTAGAGAGACGTGAATGTTTTGAAAAGAATTTCCCTTCCCTAGTGATATCCATAATTGCTCAACTTCCATGGGCAGCTTATGATTCAGTTCGATAGTGATATAAAAAAGATTATTCAGCACCATAAATGTGTCCATTTCCTCAATAGTCTTCAATGTAAATTTATTGACCCATGGTACTAACAAAATCAGGTAGTACTTCTTTAAATCAGGTGAAAACAGTGTGAGGACTTTCACTATATTTGAAAAAATCTTCAAACTTAAATCCTGAGGAAGAAGCTCCGCAAAAATACTAGATATTTCCTTTGCAGTGGCTATATAAACAGTGCGTGACGTGCTCGTCAATCGTTCTTTAAACACCTTAGTGTATGATGAGTTATGCAGCTTTGCTTCCACAGCAGAGAGCAGATCCACCGCATATGATCGCGTTTCGACCTCAGATGTTATTATACCACATAAACCCAGGGAAACAAGCTCCTCTTCTTCAAGAATAAGGTCATCGATATCCAAAATGTTTTTGCATAGAGTAGTGTAGTACAACATTGAAACGCTGGGATTGATATGGTGGGATATACACTGCACGGTGACATCTCTGAAAAATTGAGAGTTATCTCTGTTTTTGCTCAGTAGGTTGGTCAGAGCTCGAACGCCGAGCTGCTGTACATAGTTATCGTCCTCGAGAAATAGTGCTTCGATCCACGAAAGTAGACCTGCGGTATCGAATGCGATAATGACTGGTAAATTAGGCACATTCTCCAGTGTTTTGGTGATGCAATCCGAGCACAATACGACCATTGTTTCAAGAGCTATTTTTTGGAGTCTACTCTTCTGAAATTCTACTCCAGCAGCAATCGCCGTTCGATCGCGCAAATTATGAGTATTTCGAATCATTGCGGCATATCTTTCTTCAGAAACATAAGCATATTCACCGTAGCCACACCATTCTTTCAAATAGTTGAAGCAAGATGTCCGCGCGTGGAAGGGAAATAAATAATCCAGTGAAGGCTCTTCTCGTGTTACGAGGTAAAATGCTCTAATGAACTCTGCAAAATAGGTCCGCAATAACTGATATTCGAAAGAGCGCTGGATACTTTCTTCTTCCAAAAACATTTTAGCATGTTTTATGAACTCCGACAACTTATTCAAAGCCCATGTATCTTCTGTAACTATTGGCTCTCTCAGAAAGCGAGAAAGAATAGCTAAAATATGGAACATTTCAAGCCTAGTTTGATTGCTTAAACTTCCAAGCTTCCAAGATGTCAAAAATTTATCGATATTCTCGAGGTAGGCACGGTAGATATTGACATTCATTGAGCTTAACCCAATTATGATAGCATCCCTAATAATATTACACTTCGCATTTAGTAAAGGCAGCACCATTTTGAATATTGAGGTTGCAGATCTGATCTTTTGATGCTGAACGGTAAATATTTGCTGACTCTTCTTTCTGCCATGTTGAATGGCGGTAGTTGGAATATGTAGCTTTTGGTCACTTGTAGAAGTCAAAGACGTGCAAGCAACAATTAGAAACAGCTTCCACTGGCTCGCGATCGTCTCAGGTGAAATGTCTTTCATTTTGGTATCCGAATCATTGGCAATTCCTAATATTATCTCATGTACCTGGACTAGCCTGATGCAAACAATAGATCGGCAAAGGGCCATTGTAATTGGACAAGAATCAAAGATGACGGAGAGTAGCTTTGGGAATACCCTTTGCCATAGGGCACCGTCAACTCCATACTCCGACTCTGCAAGCTTGATCAAGACGCCTTTTTTATATTTCATGGTAATTTTTGTGATCCTATCTTTTTCGGCATCACTCAAAGACACTGCTCGATAATCAAGAAGGGTTCGATAATCGCATTCAGAGAGCAAGTCAACCAATCTTGTTCCCCTATCTGCAGCGAAATGTGACGAGGATCGTGAATGTCCATTCGATTTCTTAATAGTTTTTTCAACCATCGCCTCATCGAACTTAGATATAATTCTCAAAATATGAATGCCCAATTTTCGTATACTAGGGTCCTGTGAACATAAGAAAAAAAAGCCATTACCTTCTACTTCTTCTATCACCGTAACCGTATTTTTCCATTCTAGCATCTCTGTTTCGTTAGATTCATCTGTTTCGTTTTCTATTGGCACAAGTTGAATACCATCTAAACCTGTTTCGCGCTTCTTCTCTTCCAACTTGCTAGATTGAAATTCTTCGAGCCAACATTCGAGTAGCTCTACATAAAGAGCCAATAGTCTTCTGTATTCAGTAGAAGATAGGTAAGACATTTTATAACTGGATTGGGTCTTTTCATCAAAATCAAAAGAATATTTCGCAAACCATGTTATCAAAGTGTAAGGATTCTTCTTTGAAGCTAGCGCTTTCAGTGCATTCTGGCAACTTGTCGCAATTAATAGATCTGCATGAACTGCGTTCCTTGAAACTATTTCTATTGTCGACTTGAAAGGAATATGCGCAGAAATACATAGGCAGCTTGGGATTGTTTCGATAAGCGTCGCAAAAAGCGCAATGTTAAGATTTCTATTAACATTATTGTTATTTTCATTTGAAAAACTGAAGGCAAGCTTTTCGAAAGGAGTAGATGGCTGCTTATTATGCTGATTTTCCGGTGACCAAACTTCAGAACCAATATTTGAATCCAACAGGAGAAAGAGTTTATAAAAATTATTGCATATTTCTTCATGAATTGCAGTTAGCATCTCACTTTGCTTAATTGATATGTCATTCAATCCCAGTTCATAGTACCTACTGTCACTCTCTGGAAATTCAGGATTCTTGTTCGTCATAAGCAAACCTCTATATGTACTAATGGCCAGAATGAGTTTTTCATAATTGATACCATCTAAATTTGCACCATTGAATGATTTCCGAAATAATGGGAGCAATGTGTTTTCCATCAAAAAGCTTGGATGAGCATATCCTATCGTTACTAATACATCCGATAATGGATTGATCAATTCTAGATCAGCTGTTATCCAAGATTCCTTTCTTTTTGAGTTCAAGTAAAGCGCCATAATCTTGGTCAGTGTTCTGGTAGTATTGTTAAGTGTCTCTGGGCACCTATACAGATAGACCCATACAAGCCTGGAAAGCCCGACAACAAAGAGTACTCGGGCTGAAAGGTCCTTATTTCTAACTTTTTTCGAGCTTTTTTCAACCAATGGAATCCAGTATTGTGAGAACAATTCAGCAGGCGAAGTACAGAGCACCGATACGGTCAATCTAAAGCCGCTAGCCCAATATTTGGCTTCTGATTGCAGCCTACTAGCGGCATCCAACAAAATTGTCATAGCCTCCACCCAGGTAGGGTGATTGACTTCAGCAGTCAGCGAACCTGCTAAAGGCAATAAGAGCTGGCTGATGACTTCTGCATAAGCCAGTTTTACAGAGAGGTTTTCTGCATGCAAAAAAAACTTGGAGATACTCTTCATAAAATCTGCTGTCTCCTCAAATTTTTCCAAAGGGTAATTTTTGAATCTCAAATATCTCATTCCTAGAATTAATAAATGAACGCCAGGCTCCAGATCGCGAGTTACAAATTTTGGTAGTTTTTCTAGGTCCCCAATGAATCTATCACTGACTGACAAGAATTTTTTCTCTGACATCCAGCCCAATAATTCTGCGAAAGAGTTCCAATTAGATGATTTGATTATGCTAGATGATATTGACATCGGATCTGTTGTTTTGAGCTGCGTGAACACTATTTCTTCAAGTTTGTCACTCAAGTCTGCATCGCCATCTTCTGGGGCCTGTTTTACGATTTCAATCAAGCCCCTGCAAAGAATAAAGATACTTATAAGAGACTTTCTATCTGCCTGGAATGCAGTCTCCTTTGCTGCTTCTATTTGTATTTCTAGTTCTCTCGTTCTGGTTGTTTCCATAAAATTTCTACTTCCTGCAGATGATCTGGAAGAATCGTTCCTCTTGTGGGAGAATCTACTACTGTTGCTCAAAGTTTTGCTGTGAGTCCTCGTTAGATTGTTGTGTGGTTGTGGTTTGGATTGGAGCCCTTTTGACTGCTCACTCTCGTATTCTCTCAACAACTTATCTACTACGTCAGCAGCCATGCTTGCTATTTCAGATTTCGTTTTTCTCCAAAACATCATTGCGTCTATCACTGGCTTCGGTTTCTTCCTCGCGATGTGCCCCAGTGATTCAATTATTTTATCAAATACTGGATCAACTCCTTCTCCCAATATATCAACGATAGGCGGTTCAGACATTATTGGATATTGTAAACAAATGTTAAGCTTGCTCTCAGCGTGGCGAACAAATTTTGTAAATAAGATGTGGAGCGCGTACTCTGAAGGACCCTTCCAATCAGTCGCTAGCCTTTGCCTTAAATTGGTCACATACTCTTCAGTAACAGATTGATTACTCGACTCTGAGGGTGTTACTAGCACGACATGTTCCGGCGAAGAGATGACACTTTGAATGACTTCGTCCTCAAGCTGCGGTTGCTGCAGGACTTGATCTTGACTCTTTCTTCTCAAAGGTGTGATAACATCTTCGTTACTCTCCAGTGGAGGCGGTATAGCTATCTGAGGAGTGATTGCCTCTAATTGTTCCTTTAATGGGAGTTCGGTTCTGAGTTCTCTGATAATATCTTTCGGATCAACGTTGTGGGACGAATGCTGTTCGACCAGAATAGCACGACTATTTGTCTCGATAGAGCTCGGAAACTTGAAAGAGGTGGTGCCTATACCTTGAGGTATAGATCTAAATTCGTTATCCATTTGCTACTTTACCAAAATGGGTACGTTCTTTGATGCTCGAAATCGAACAAAGGATAATCAGTTCAAGGTGAGAATATAATGACTTCAACTCACTGTAGACCTGATCCAGCCCTTTTCTAATAGATAAGTGCGATAAGAGTGCCCTCGATAGTACCTGGTCTCTGTAAAGTTAGCAACGTTGGCTCAATTCACACCTTATTGTTTGCCTTAACGCTCCTGTTGGGATGAACCACCGATGAGTAAAAATAAACTTACCCGTTCCTCGCGCCCCGCCAGCAAAGCCGGCCGGCGAGTGAAGGTGGGCAATGTAAACATTTGATCCGTCGCAGGCCTACTACTTAATTATTGCTTAAAATGGGATTTGACAGCACTACCGCCATATTGCGTTTGTGCAAGCATTACTGGAAGTCCCATTTTTGGGATGGACTAAGTGTATGCTTGATGTTCATTGTAGTTCACCTCAATAAGGCAAGTGCTGCGGCCCATCCTGTTTCCGTTCAGTATCGCTTGAGCCAGTAGTCTGTGCAAACCTGATCTTTTTCATTGGTGAAGCAATTCTGGTATCCTAGAAACACTCTCTTTTCCGACTCGGACCACGTTCTTACCGCGGCCGTAATGTTTGTGGGCCAGGATTGATAAAGATGTCTGTGGTTCATTTTCCTTACACGGTTTACTAAGTTGGTTGAGGCATTGTAGTGGTATTTCACAGTCTTGAACACATCGGGAGATTGCTGAGAAGAGGTTATGCGCTATCCAAGTTGTTTTTCCCTCTTGTCGTGATTTCTTAATGGCAGAATGTCTCCATTTGCTATCTGAACTACTCTTGATATTCGCTCTCATTAATTTGGTCATACTGTTCACGTCGGTTTTGGGAAATTTCGGAATGGCATCATTATGTGTGAGTTAACTTTTAATCACCATGCCACTGTTCTTCGAGAACGTTAGTTTTATCACTTATGTAAATATCAGGAACTTTTGACGCAAACGCTCCTTATAGAATGGCACCTGAGCGCAATTAGCCCTCGAGTAGAGTATGTTTTCGAATATTTTTGAGATATATGTAGATTTTACGCACCTTCGCAGGTTTGACGAGCACAGTTGTTCCAATCTTATCCATATAACAAGACCTAAATCTGGATGAGCCCTCCTGAGAGAGAACTTAGGATTTAACTTAACCTCTAACGATGTGACAGCCGCCGTTTTCACCGCAGGTTCCAGACGTTCCCATTTTGGTTTATTTGCAAAACAATAGTTCCAAAACTCGACCGTTAACTTTCTTTACCTTTAAAACCTGGTACTGGAACAAGTATCGAGAAGCTTTGTGAGATAACATAGCCTCACTCTATTGTTTTTTTTGTTAGAATGACAGCGCAGAAGCAGTGGCAATTTAGCCGCCCAGCTTTTAGCATTTTTTCGGCAGCATGAATGGATTAGTTGCCGCGTAACTTTTTCAGGGTCGACCATCGAATGATAACAGTTTTCCATGATTCAATATTGCGGGCGATGACTTTAATTACTATCCAGGAAACAATGCAGTCATGACTTCTTCAAGAACGGCAGGAGCAACAGTATGCCAGGAACATAGAAAAGAGAAACCAGCCAGGCAGATGTCCAAGTCTGACGAACTTGTTAATAGGCTCATTTCAGCTTGACATGGTCTGCATGACTGTATGACTCTCACTTTACTAACTTGATGTCAGCGGTGGAAAATAAATATATATAATCTTGTATTTATTTATTTATTTTTCAAGTATTCTGTGAACATCTTATAGATATTTTAAATCAACAACAAAACGTAAACTTTTTTCAACTGCAAAACTCTAAGAGACTATATAGCTCCTACAATTTCTTACATTCTGGGCTATATTATGAAGAATTCCACTATCACCTGAAGGCCCAATGAAGATGCATAAATGCTCTTTTTCTAAATGACTTTGCTCATAATCATCTTTAAAAGTTTCAGCTCAATGGAACTTGGAATTAGATCATAAGAATGGCCGTGATTATCCCTTGAATAGATTTCCCCACCCAAGCTACTCATACTTCCTGGACACTAATTTCGGCCCCGCGAGACCTATATATCGTATTCCGGGTGGAGATAACTCACAGGATCTTGAACATGAAGCTTCAGGAATTAAGAGACGTTGCAACAGTAATTAATAATCGAACTCAACCTCTTTGTTGGGCATTTGGAGTTAGCTAGTGAGGCTCCCAGTACTCGCACGTTGGGTTCTTCAATCGTATCAATCACGTGTGATAGCACCCTTTTGGATTAATGTTCGTGTAGATACACTTGCAGAGCGAAGTAACCTCGGCAGGTGAGAGATTCAGCGAGAAAAGAGAGAGTTAAAAGATATGTAATACGATGACCGCATCCTTCTGATGCTCATCAAATCTTCCGAAAGTGAAGACAGAATGTCCAGCAAACGAAATATAGATTATTTGAGAAACATTCTCGTCTCTTTTATTGCTAATGTTGATGTCAACGATGAGAAAGCTGAAAAACTGTCTGCTCAACTAGCCGATGACATTACTACAAATAGGATAAAACTACTGGAGCTAATCATTGAACTGAAGGAGCATTTGACCTCTGAAGAAGATTCTAGCAGAAAAAATGCCTTATTCTGTTTATCGAGTGTCCTCTCTAAAATACCTGAAGATCAATTGAAGAAAAATGAGGTTTCTGTGATTTTTGCTTTCTTTGTGTCCAAGCTTGAGGATAAATCTCTTTTAAAAGAAGCACTCAATGGTTTTTCTTCTCTCGTTAAGATGAAATATATCACAGTTGCTGATGTCAACATCGTGCTTGCATTTTTGGTGAATCAGTATAGCCCCAGCTCCTTTTTAGCGCCAGTCAGATACTTCGCATTTATAATTATGGAAAATATTTACACCAAATTTCAAAAAAAGTTAGGGGAAGATGAGGAGTTTGCCGATAAATATGTCAAGACGTTTTTGCATATCGTCAATGGGGAAAAAGATCCTAGGAACCTGCTAATATCGTTCAATCTGAATAGCAGTATCTCACCTAATTTACCTAACGTGAAAAAATTCAAGGAAGATTTGTTCGATGTACTCTTTTGCTATTTCCCCATTACTTTTAAGCCTCCAAAAAATGATCCATACAAGATCTCCAATGCTGACTTAAAAATTGCGTTAAGATTAGCCATTTCTGCAACACCTGAGTTTGAAGAGGACGCTTTCGGGAATCTCATGGACAAGTTGACGGCATCTTCGCCCACTGTTAAAAATGATACACTTTTAACATTGAAGGCATGCGTTGAAAAATTTGGGGGGGCTTCATCTCTAAAGCAGTGGCTGCCACTCTGGAATGCCCTCAAGTTTGAAATAATGCACGGTAGTGATAGCGATGAAGTTCCACTACCTAAGCCCACGAATCCAGACTCGGTTGAAGAATTCGAGGTAAGTAATTACCAAGTGGCGTTAGATATTATGAGATCCATAGCTCAAGAGTTGGTTCATGTAGATGAACACGCATTTGATAAGTTTTTATCTCACATTTTTGAAGAGCTAAAGCCAAACTTCGCACATGAGAAGGATCTAAAACAAAGTTGCAGTGTGCTAGCGTCAATTGGGAGCGCTGGTCTAGTAACTTTCAATAAGGTGATAGACGTCTCCCTACCTTTGTTTCTACAGAATACCTCCGAAATCCCAAAATTGCAATTGGTGATTATGAACCTATCTTTTTTCTGTGATGCTTACATGAAAGTGTTCAATGTCGAAGATAGTTCTGTTACCGATAAGATTCCTGAAAACTCTTTAAAACTGTTTAAAGATGAAATACTGATAATTTTAGGTAAAGCATTAACGGGTAGTTCGAAAGTTGAGACCACTATAAGAACACTGTCCGTAATTCAGTTCACCAAGATGGTTAAAATGAATGCCTATCTAGATGAAGAAGAGGTTGCGCTTATCCTGCAATACCTCACCGACACCATACTTACCGACAATAACAAAGCCATTTACCACACATGCTTGGAGGGTTTGAAAGCGATCGGGGAGATTCACGAAGATTTGGTGTACAGTATTTCACTGAAGAGGATGCTTGATCTCTTGCCGCTTAATCCGAACGAGGATGTTTCCGATAATGAGCCTATAGAGAAGGAGAATATCCTCAGAGTAATTTTAGATTTCACAACCTCCAAACATAGGTTAATTAGGGAAAGCTTGGTAGGTCTTTCAGCAAAATTACATTCAGTTGCTATGCATGAAAACTCGAAGGAATATTGCTTCTTACTCGTTTCTTCTCTATATACTCTTCTAGCCAACAATATTGAGCTTATCAGAGAAGAAGATGCTGCTTTGCTCAAAGAAACCATAGAACCTCAACTTTTTAACGTGATGCAGAACTCCCCAGATATTCTTTCAGATGACCACAATTTGGCTTTGTTGTCAGACGTTTTATTCTTTATTAATTTGAAAAGTACAAGAGTTACTCACCAGAAAGAATTGAATAGGTACAGAGAATATTTCATCAATGACTTGAGAATTCTTGAAGAACCCTCTAGACTAATACTTCCATTTGTGAAGTTATTATGTGCACTCAACAAGGATTGCCGATTTGAGGATTCTCAGAATGTTTTTGCAAGGACCATTTCTTTACTTAAAGACAACTCGTATATTGAAGAATTTGAGAAACTGGGTTATCTGGAGTTAATCATGGTTTTTTGTAATAAATGGACCATGGAAGAAACTATAAAAGGAACTTGTAAGTGGGAGGATAGCTCGTCAACAAATTTAGAAGTTCTGGTATGGATTGAGAAAGGACTGGTAATGAAGAATTCACCATTAGCCGTTGAATTTCATACCAAATTTGTTAGGTTATTATCAGACAAGGCCTGTGGCTCTTTCATTGCAAGACTTTTCGAAGTATTTGTTGTCGATATCATTTCAATGAATAAGTACAAGAATATTCCTTGGAGCAATAACACCAAATCGCTCTACAAGCAAAAGTTCTTTTGTGAAACTTTTCGTGGGCTAGTTGAGTCCTACAGAAGCGCAACCCAGCTATCTTTAAAGTCGAACTATCTCACCGCCTTGTCTTTAATATTAAAGCACATTCCAAGCAAAATTATCGAACCTTATATGGATGAGATGCTGCCATTATTATTACAGGCTTTGGAAATGCCAATTTCTGATGTTAAGATATCTGCACTAAATACCTTACTAGATACAGCAGAAAAGTTCCATCAGTTGATTTCTGAGTACGCCTCAACCATAGTAACAACGCTTTTGAAGCTTGTTATTCCCAGCAAACACAATAATGTCAGCGTCAGGTTGATATCTTTGGAGTTGCTGGAAACAATATCCAAGGTTGCACCCTTAAACTACAGTTTGCCGCTGAAGAAAGGCGTCATTTCGGCTCTTGAACCTGTTCTGGATGACAAGAAGAGGGTCGTTAGAAAACAGTGTGTGCTGACCCGTCAAGCATTTTTCGAATTAGGGCAAGTCTCGTTTGAATGACTTCGGACTACGCGAAGTACTATTGCATATGCTTAAAAAAAAACTCTTATTATACAAGCAAAATATGTAAATGACGCCAACTAATTCTATTCTTCATCGTCACTAGATTCTTCATCACTCAAGCCCACAGGAGCTAGACCTGGCGTCAATCCAGGGTATCTCCGATCCATTAAAGAACTTCTCGAGTCCTTGATATCCTCTTTGAACTGTTTATTAGTCCTCCTCCTTTTAGAGCCTCTCGCGGCCTTGCCGGATCCGGTACCTTTATCAAGTATATATTTTTGCAAGTCCCTGAGTTCATCTCTATCATCGTCGTCCAAATCCCATAATTTTGCGTTCGATACGTTTTTTTTTAGCAGCCTATCTAAATAGGTTTGCTCACTGGCAGTCAGGGTACCCTCTGCTCTATGTTTTATCAACAACTGTAACTTCGCCGTTTGTTCGAGTTTGTCGTTGTCTATTCTCTTTAATCTACTTTCCTGCTTCCTTGATTTCCTTTCTTTCTTCCTTATTTTTGAGACATCTAGCTCATTCAATGCAACCATTTTTTTCAGATTGCGGTCTATGAGCTGGGCAGTGCTTCCCTTCTGGTTGGTCCTCCTTTTGTTCTTGCCATTGGCAGTAATTTTTTGAGCACCAGGAAGCAGACTGCTCAGCAAGCTGTTCACAGCATTTGTTGCCTGATACTCTGTCGATTTCGAAAAAGAAGACATCAAATACTTACTTGTCTTAGGTTTGTAGTATAGTTCTTCAATGACGATGGGCTTGCAACTCAAAATGCACCATCTCACCTCATCTCATCTCACTCTACTTAACAGATGCCATGAAATTTTTCAATATAGCTTCGAACGTTGCATAAGTTACCCTGTCGTGGTACTTTGTTTTTCAATCTCAAAAAAGTCAAAAATTATTCTCTAGAGAGAATAATGAAGTGGCGAACTAAACAAATTACTGGGTATTGAAAGAATCATCTGAAAGATAAATTAGCACGAACAATCAAATCAGGACTTATCGAATAAGGAAAAAAGAAAAAAGACAGAATTGGTGAACAGACACGCACCAATATAACAGTGATAAGATCTGAGTGAAGTTTTCGGTATAATTGTTATAAAGGAGGTACTTTACGTTCAAGATTTTAGACGCATTTAACCTAGGGGAATTATATTTTTGAAGCGCTGATCGAAACGAGAACCGCAACTCCAGTGCGATATAGTTACGTTTTGTGAAAGTTGAAGAGATCAAGAAGCTGTTGATACCGTTTGTATAACATGAATACACTCTCTGCGATTCCAAATATTGTGAGTGTGAAACAGGGACTTCCTGATCAACAGGATTCGACGGAGGTCTCATCCGCTACTCATACAGATAGCGACATGATTGTCTCAACAAAGGCGGAAGAGAAAAAGACCGCCATAATCCACATACCTAAGCCTAATTCCACATCACAGTTGGATCAATTGTTGTATCGTTATAGGGCTATATCTGGCAATTGCAAGGAAAATAGAGTTGAACTTAATGCAATTGAGCAGACCTTTTATGATATTTCAAAAGATCAGGACGTTTACATCAAGCGACTCGAGGAGCTAAGATCGGTCGGACGCTCCGGTGCAACTTATGACGAAAATCTTTTGAGTAGACAACTTTTAGCTTTACAAATGTTGGAAAAAGACTTGGATTTGCCTGATGGTTTGCTAGTTGACGATGAAGATAAGGAAAATAATATCGAGGTGGAACCAACAGTTGAAAATGAGCTGAAACCAATCGAAATATCTATGGACTTTGAGAAAAAAACTGCCAATTTCAATCTTTCTGACAAATTCAATAATGCCTCTGCCACAGACTTAGGTCATTACCAGACAGAGACAATGATCTCCTCGCGTGTCGCAAAAAGGGTTTGTGAATTGGAAAGATTACCTGCAAATCTGGGTACCTACTCGCTGGAAGATTCCTTAGAGTTCACTACAAAGGATGACATTCCTTCAAGAATCGACGAGCTTAAGATAAAAGCCTTAGTTGAATTGAAGAGCTTAAAGCTTCTCACGAAACAAAAATCTTTAAGACAGAAATTAATCACAAATGTTTTGAGTCAAGCCCATCACACGGTTCCATTCTTACGTGATTCACCTTTCACCATGGCCGCACAACGGTCTGTTCAAGTTAGAAGCAAGGTGATCGTCCCTCAAACAGTAAGACTCGCGGAAGAGTTGGAGAGACAGCAGCTGTTGGAAAAGCGTAAGAAAGAGCGTAATTTACATCTAAAGAAGGTGACCAGGATAATAGATTACGTTCAAGATAAACAAACAAACAATTGGTCATATCGTGACCGTGCAGTCCAATTTGGCAAGTTAGGACAAATGACCCATAATCAAATCGAGAAAGAAGAACAAAAGAGGATGGAAAGGACTGCCAAACAACGTTTGGCAGCGTTAAAATCTAATGATGAGGAAGCTTACCTGAAATTACTAGATCAGACGAAGGATACGAGAATCACTCAGCTGCTCAGACAAACAAATTCGTTTTTGGATTCTCTTGCGCAAGCTGTCAAAGTACAGCAAAATGAGGCCAAAATCCTACGAGGGGAAGAAATTCCGCCCATTACCGATGCAGAAAGGGAAAAGGTTGACTACTATGAGGTGGCTCATAAGGTGAAGGAAAAAGTGGATAAGCAACCAGCAATGTTAGTCGGTGGTTCTCTAAAGGAATATCAAATACGGGGTTTGGAATGGATGGTTTCTTTGTACAACAACCACTTAAATGGTATCCTAGCAGATGAAATGGGTTTGGGTAAAACCATTCAGTCCATCTCTTTAATCGCATACCTATGCGAGGTGAAGAAGGAGCCGGGCCCATTTTTAGTTATTGTTCCTTTATCCACCATTACGAATTGGACTATAGAATTTGAGAAATGGGCTCCAACTTTGAATACTATTATTTACAAGGGAACTCCAAACCAAAGACGTACACTACAACACCAGGTTAGGTTGGGTAACTTTGACGTTTTATTAACGACTTATGAATACATTATAAAGGATCGATCTGTTTTAGCTAAACCCGATTGGGCCCACATGATTATCGATGAAGGTCACAGAATGAAGAACGCTCAATCGAAACTTTCATATACCATCACACACTACTACCGTACCAGAAATAGATTAATTCTAACTGGTACCCCTCTACAAAACAATTTACCAGAGCTATGGGCTTTGTTAAATTTTGTTTTACCAAAGATTTTCAATTCTGCGAAGACTTTCGAGGATTGGTTCAACACTCCATTTGCCAATACTGGTACTCAAGAAAAATTAGAACTCACAGAAGAAGAGACATTATTAATCATTAGGAGACTGCATAAAGTGCTAAGGCCTTTTCTACTGCGTCGTTTAAAGAAGGAGGTGGAGAAAGATCTACCGGACAAAGTAGAAAAAGTTATAAAATGTAAACTATCAGGTCTACAACACCAGCTGTATGAACAAATGCTCAAACACAATGCCTTATTTGTGGGTGCAGGCACAGAAGGAGCAACGAAAGGTGGTATTAAGGGTCTCAATAACAAAATTATGCAACTAAGGAAGATTTGCAACCATCCTTTTGTATTTGATGAAGTCGAGAGTGTGATCAATCCATCCAGAGGTAACAGCCCACTGCTTTATCGTGTTGCAGGTAAATTTGAACTACTGGATCGTGTCCTGCCCAAATTCAAGGTAAGCGGTCACCGTGTACTGATGTTCTTCCAAATGACTCAAGTTATGGACATCATGGAAGACTTTCTGAGATTAAGAGATTTGAAATACATGAGGCTGGATGGTTCCACTAAGACCGAGGATAGAACCGATATGTTGAAAGCATTTAATGCTCCTAATTCTGACTACTTCTGCTTTTTACTGTCTACTAGAGCGGGTGGTTTAGGTTTGAATTTACAAACTGCTGATACAGTCATTATATTTGACACAGACTGGAACCCTCATCAAGATTTGCAGGCACAAGATAGAGCTCATAGAATCGGTCAGAAGAATGAGGTGAGAATTTTGAGATTAATAACTACAGATTCAGTTGAAGAAGTGATTCTGGAAAGAGCAACGCAGAAATTGGACATCGACGGTAAAGTCATTCAAGCTGGTAAGTTCGATAACAAATCCACTGCTGAAGAGCAAGAAGCATTCTTGAGAAGGTTAATCGAAAGCGAGACTAATAAAGATGAAGATGATAAAGCTGAGTTGGATGATGATGAGCTCAACGAAATCTTGGCTCGTAGCGAGGGAGAAAAAGAACTTTTTGATAAAATGGATCAGGAAAGAGCAGACAGCGAATTAATCGAAGCCAAGGAGCTGGGTTTGCAAAAACCATTGCCAAGATTGATAGAGGTCGATGAATTACCCGAGGTTTTCACAGAGGACATCACCGCCCATCTGCAACCAGAGCCTGTTGCAGTTGGAAGAATAAGGGAGAGAAAGAAGGTCTACTACGATGATGGACTAACAGAAGAACAGTTTTTGCAAGCTGTAGAAGATGACAGTAGTACTTTGGAAGAAGCTATTCATAAAAGACGGGAGGCTAGAGCCAAGAGACAAAAAACTAGGTTTCAAGATGATGAAGATTTGGATACAATCGACAACACGCCCGAACCCTCTTTCAAAGAACCTTCAAACGATATATCTGAAGATTCAGCTCCTGCCGATGGATCTTTACTCGAAGGAGATGAAAATCTGCCACCAATTCCCGTCGAAAAGCCCAAACCTAGGGCCAGAAGAAAGAGAACAAGCGCAACTGTGGAGGAAGAGAGCGAGAGTCAAGACCAGGTCCCTAAGGAAGCAAATGGACCGGAGAAGAAGAAACCCAAGTTAAAGATCAAGTTAAAGTTGAAAAACGAACATGGAACGCCTGAAAAACCTGCAGCAAATGAAATAGACCACGTTGCGGTCAAGGAGGAAAATTCGAAGCCTTCGAAAAGCAAAAAAGGTAAGAATAATGTGAAGGAAGGCCAGGACGAATTTGTTTCTAAAGTGATAAAATTGGTGGATATTATGCGCGAGCAGATTGATGAAACAGATGATCATCCAATAACATCAATCTTTGAGAAACTTCCCCTGAAAAAGGAATACCCTGACTATTACGCGGTAATAAAAAACCCCATTGCCTTGGATACGATACTTAAGAAGAGTAAAAAAGGAGGTTACAAAACCTTCGAAGAAGTGAAGGATGATCTTCAAACAATGTATGATAACGCCCGGTTCTACAACGAGGAGGGATCATGGGTTTATAATGATGCCGATAAATTGAACGAGTTCACTAATGATTGGTTCAAACAGAATATTTAAACCGAGAAGAATATCGGTAGCTCATATGTAATATGTAATATGTAATATGCCTTATAGTTTTGGTGACTTGATGATCTCCATGTTGTTTTCTAATTGGATACTAAGAATAGTTAAATTTGCCCGTCGAAGATCTTTCAAATTATCAAACATCAATCGGATGTAATTCCATGCCGTTATCTAATCATCTCAGTAATTGTCTGCTTGCATCTTGAAGCAGTGGAAGAAAACTCCGTTAGCCAGGAAACTCCAGTTGTATGTCACCGAGAGCCACAGACTCTCGTGGTGAACACTCTAATGCACAACAAGATTACTTTTTTGGCTAGAAGGCTTGTTGTGAATCGCAGCTTCTATCAAACAATTCCAAAACGGGTCATAAATCCAAAGATATCTTAAGAATACTTCACTCGCTCTTAGTTTTAGCTGAGAGTATGATTGACAAGGCTTGCAGGAGAAACTTACAGAAGGTACTACAAAAGCAGGAATTAAAATGCTCAATCCTTTACTATGAATATCTCTCAAGATATTTCGTCCAATCACTTCCAGCATTTACCTTGAATCTCATAAGATAAACGTTCATCTTATGGTCTCGCTAAAACTCCGCACCGTCTCGAGCAAAATATTTGATGACCGACATATTGAAGTTCTGGAAACTCTTTTCGTAGTCTAATAACGGCAATTTTGACCGTGTTGAATGCCTTTAACCGCTGAGCTTCTGCGATCTGGAAGTTTAGCGCAAACAGCGATATAAAACGTCAATATGGCGTCGCGTTGTCGTCCTTTCACTCGTCTTCACTTTTCTATCCTCTTAGGGCGCTAGCGATACCATGATATTCATGGCACTGCATGCTAGCCTTTTGAATGGAGTATTCATGCTGTAATAACCAGTTGAACCCGTACTGCGGCCCATGAAATAGAGGTTGGCCTTCGGTGTAACTGCGGGGACTTCACGCGCAGCATTGAGCTGGGCGTAGTGATATTGCAATCTTCTCGATGTCAACCGATTGTACCACTTAGCTTGACTGCTCTGTCTTCATAGTGAACTCTGTTCTGAGACTCATGCTGCAATTTCCAGAGTGTTTATGGATTTTCGGCCGAAGAAAAGTAACAGAACTTCGGCGGCTATAGTCTTAGGCGTATTCTAACAATGACAAATACGTCAGTAAACTGCTTCAAAAGCATCAGATCCCGATTAAGAGACAGAGTTTACTCAGTACGGCTCAGTACGGCAATTGTCGCCTTCTATGCAATAGAAAATGCATAAATAGAATGTATTTTCGCATAAAATCTTGTGATTTTTATCTGTTCCCGGCCGCAACGAGACAATTGAAACTTCTGATTTCTTAAGGGCAATGCCTATGCTATTTAAAGAACTCTTCTTGTGCTGAAGGATGCGAATCTCGTGAACCTGACTCAACGGAAACGGCGGTGCCCACAAATAAAACTTTGGCTGTGCCTGTACATAGCGCCGCTGATAGGGATAAGCGCGATGCTGCGATCTCAGAACGGGGACCCCTGGACTCTGTTAAAGAGATTCTTTCCCACTCGTTGTTCTACAAATTTTGTCTATCGTTAAATTGAAGAAATTCTAGTAGAAGTCATCAGCAGAAGCGGCAGAAACTCTGCTTAGTGCGTATTAGGTCCAAGTGCATCACATCGATTGAGTTTGTGATTCAGTACTCGGCACTGCACCCACAGATGGCCTGTCATTCTAGCGCGGGGAGGAACAGAATCCTCGCAGAACGCCTTCCATAGCGTTTTTCTGGCTAGTGAAACAAAACCAACTGCCCAGAATGTTGGAAAGTCGATTGTAATTGTGACTTGAAAAGTGATGTCCCTCCTCAGAACTGCAAAAATAGCATGGCCAAGCACAAGAAAATAATCAAAATCGTTCCTGCTCAGCTCTAGGTCCAACAAGGCGACCTGGCGGAGCATGACTATGCGAGAGATAATTGAAATAGAATGGAGAAGAATTTATACCATAATGTCTTCTCGTTCACAATACTAGAGCATTCCCTACATGCTTGTCATGGGCTCTAGACTCCAAAGCACTCACTCGAGAGAGTTCACTATTCCACAGCGACATATCTCAGATTTGAAACGCAGCTTTTCAAGTTAGAAGGAACCATTCAAATACTTAAATGAGCCTCCGAGTACCAGTTACCCCCCCTCGTGAGATTGAAGCTCACTTGGACCGATTACTGTGGACGCGTAGGGGTCACCCGGCGCTTCCCTTCTAAATCGTCGAGGACGCAAACAGGGAAGATGAAAAATTTTCACCTGCATATATAAGCGTAGAGGTGAGTTGAAAATTCATTGTAGCTCCGACTCTTTACGCCTCAAGCCAACCCAAAGATCCACTAGTTCAAAGCAATCAATAATGAAGTACATTCAAACTGAGCAATTCGTTGACATCCCAGAAGGTGTTACTGTTAACATCAAGTCCAGAGTTGTTAAAGTGACTGGTCCAAGAGGTGTTTTGTTCAAGAACTTGAAGCACATTGATGTCACATTCACCAAAGTCAGCAGTAAGCAAATCAAGGTTGCTGTTCACAACGGTGACAGAAAGCACGTCGCTGCTTTGAGAACTGTCAAGTCTTTGGTCGACAACATGATCACTGGTGTCACGAAGGGTTACAAGTACAAGATGAGATACGTCTACGCGCATTTCCCAATCAACGTCAACGTTATTGACAAAGACGGTCAAAAATTCGTCGAAATCAGAAACTACTTGGGTGACAAAAAGGTAAGATTGGTCCCAGTCAGAGAGGGTGTCGAGATTGAGTTCTCTGCTAACCAAAAGGATGAATTAGTCTTATCTGGTAACTCTGTCGAGGAAGTTTCTCAGAACGCTGCCGACATCCAGCAAATCTGTCGTGCCAGAAACAAGGATATCCGTAAGTTTTTGGATGGTATTTACGTCTCTGAGAAGGGTACCATTGTTGAAGAAATGTAAGCATTCCACGTCAACCATCAATTCACAACTGTATACTAGTCTATAATGAGCCGTTTATGTAGTGTATGGTGCGCTTGCGCACCATACCCAGTTCGCGAGGGTCTTGAGACCCTCGTTTGAGGCAACGTTGCTGGTGCTCCACAAATATAGAGCCACACTTCTACGTTGCCTCGCACTGTTTTTTGATCTTCAAACTAAAAAAAAAAAGTTAATCAAATTCTGTTTACCGTTGGGACTTCTTGCTCTTTCAATAATCGCACTCACCAGGAACAAGCTGTGTGTTATCCAGGCGGATTCACCCATATTGATCCAGTCAAGTGACAATGCTCGACCGTCCTCGATCAGTAACTAAGCACGGCACGCGTGCGAAATCGGGGCCGGAACTGCAGGAAAGAAGCGCCGACCCTTCCGATGGTGGCTCCGAACACCCATGCAAGAGCGTCGAAGCGCGCCCCCCCCGGAATATTCTCATCTGGTCCATGTGTGAAAGTGAGTCGGACTATTGAGGGTTAGACGAATAACAATCAAGCAGTTATGTTTTTGCAACTCAATATCGGTGCAGTTGGAAGGTTTAGATACGGCGTTTCCGAGCATTGTGTTACGCAACAGAAAATTGGTTTTATTGGGTTAGTTCTTGGTATATAGCGCAGTCAGTTCTTTTTCTTCGTCGTGTTTTGTAATTCACTACGTTACATCACATACAGGGGCCTTTGTATTTTTCAAGATTTAAAAGGATAAATCAAAAGAAGTATAAAAGTTGTTCAACGATTCGCAATCTTTTAAAAACACGTATTTTTAAAGGACAGAAGTAACAAAAGAGGGTGATCTAAGAGGAAAGGTCATAGATCATTAACAAAGTTCTATACATTTAATCAAGGATGTTGAGGACTGTTTCGCAACTGTCATCGCGTAATGTGCTAAGACGTTGCCTGCTGAAGAGCGCCAGTGTGCAGTCGAAGGTGCTAGGCTCATCGACTGTCGGCCTGGCCAGGAGCTCGAGACACTTTGCCTCGGGTACCGATAGCTTTTTATCGACGTCTAATGCTAATTACATAGATGAGATGTACGAAGCGTGGCAAAAGGATCCTAGCTCCGTTCATGCATCTTGGAATGCATACTTCAAGAATATGAGCAATTTGAATATCTCGCCGTCCAGTGCTTTCCAGGCACCACCTAACATGGTCAGCGGACCGACTGGTGCCGAGAATCTATCACTAGACAAGCCTATGGGCACCAGTGTTGATGAGAATGTCATGAGTCATTTGAAAGTCCAGCTGCTATGTAGGGCATATCAAGTTAGAGGCCATTTAAAAGCCCACATTGATCCGCTTCAAATATCGTTTGGTGATGATAAGACGAAGCCAATCCCTAAAGAGCTTACTCTAGACTACTACGGTTTCACCGAGCGTGACCTCGACAGAGAGATTAACCTGGGTCCGGGTATTCTACCAAGATATGCCAAGGATGGTAGAACGAAGATGACGTTAAGAGAAATCGTTAGCACGATGGAAAAATTATACTGTTCTTCTTACGGTGTCCAGTACACACATATTCCTTCGAAAGAAAAATGTGAATGGTTAAGAGAAAGAATTGAAATTCCAACGCCTTTTCAATACACGATCGACCAGAAAAGACAAATTTTGGACAGATTGACTTGGGCAACGTCTTTTGAGACGTTTTTATCGGCAAAGTTCCCAAACGATAAAAGGTTTGGTCTGGAAGGTCTAGAAGTTGCTGTTCCGGGTATCAAGACTTTAATCGACCGTTGTGTCGAGTTAGGTGTCGAGGACGTTGTTCTAGGCATGTCGCACCGTGGTAGATTGAATGTCTTATCGAATGTCGTGCGTAAACCGAACGAGTCCATATTTTCTGAGTTTAGGGGTGCGACTGCTCAGGACGATATCGAGGGGTCAGGTGACGTGAAGTACCACTTAGGTATGAATTACAAGAGACCAACCACTTCTGGTAAGTATGTGAATCTTTCCCTAGTGGCTAATCCATCGCATTTGGAAGCAAACGATCCGGTTTGTTTAGGTAGAACGAGATCTATCTTACATGCCAAGAATGATCTAGAGAAGAAAAACAAGGCATTATCCGTTTTGATGCATGGTGATGCCGCATTTGCCGGACAAGGTGTGGTCTATGAAACAATGGAGTTCTTGAACCTGCCAGAATATTCAACTGGTGGTACGGTTCACGTCATCTTTAATAACCAGATTGGGTTCACTACCGATCCGAGATTTGCCAGATCTACTCCATATCCATCTGATCTTGCCAAAGCTATTGACGCACCAATTTTCCACGTCAATGCTAATGATGTTGAAGCTGTTACGTTCATTTTCAATTTGGCTGCCGAATGGCGACAGAAATTCCATACCGATGCTATCATTGATGTTGTCGGTTGGAGAAAGCATGGACACAACGAGACAGATCAACCTTCCTTCACTCAACCCTTAATGTATCAAAAGATTGCTAAGCAAAAATCCGTCATCGACGTTTACACTGAAAAATTGATAATCGAGGGTTCATTCACTAAGGCCGACATTGAAGAACACAAGAAATGGGTCTGGGGCTTATTTGAGGAGGCATTTGAGAAGGCCAAGGAGTATGAGCCAAACTCAAGAGAGTGGTTAACTGCCGCTTGGGAGGATTTCAAGTCGCCCAAGGAACTGGCCACTGAAATTTTACCGCACGAACCTACAAATGTCCCTGCCGAAGTTTTAAAGAATATTGGCAAGGTTATCTCTTCAGCCCCAGAAGGGTTCGAAGTTCACAAGAATCTGAAGAGAATTTTGAATAACAGAGGTAAATCTATCGAAACTGGAAAAGGGATCGATTGGGCCACTGGTGAGGCTCTTGCCTTCGGCACCTTGGCCTTAGAGGGCTATCACGTCAGAGTTTCCGGTGAAGATGTTGAAAGAGGTACATTCTCCCAACGTCATGCTGTTTTGCATGATCAAAACTCAGAAAACATATACACTCCATTAAAGAATTTGAGCGAGAAGCAGGGCGATTTTACCATATCCAATTCATCTCTATCCGAGTACGGTGTTATGGGTTTTGAATACGGTTACTCTTTGACAAGTCCGGATTATTTCGTCATGTGGGAGGCTCAATTTGGTGATTTTGCTAATACTGCTCAAGTTATCATCGATCAATTCATAGCAGGTGCAGAGCAAAAATGGAAACAACGTTCAGGATTAGTCCTTTCACTACCCCACGGTTACGATGGACAAGGTCCCGAACACTCTTCGGGTAGATTGGAAAGATTTTTGCAGTTAGCTAATGAAGACCAAAGGTATTTCCCATCTGAAGAAAAGCTGCAAAGACAACACCAAGATTGTAACTTTCAAGTTGCTTATCCAACCACGCCAGCTAACTTGTTTCATATCTTGAGAAGGCAACAGCATCGTCAATTCCGTAAACCTTTAGTTCTGTTTTTCTCCAAACAACTATTGCGTCATCCTTTGGCGAGATCTGAGCTATCTGAGTTAACTGATGGTGGTTTCCAATGGATCATTGAGGAAACCGAGCACGGCAAAAGCCTAGCCTCCAAGGAAGAAACCAAGAGATTAGTGTTATTAACTGGTCAAGTCTACACTGCATTACACAAGAAACGTGCCGACTTGGATGATAAGACAACAGCATTCATCAAAATTGAACAGCCACATCCTTTCCCATTCGCTCAACTGCGTGATGCCATCAATTCCTATCCAAACTTAGAAGAAATTAAATTCTGTCAGGAAGAACCATTAAATATGGGTTCCTGGACCTTTGTATCCCCAAGACTAAGAACCGTTTTGAAAGAAACTGATAATTATAAGGATCTCGATGTACAATACTGTGGTAGAAACCCAAGTGGAGCCGTTGCCGCAGGTAGTAAGCTCTTACATAACAGTGAAGAGGAATCTTTCTTGAACGAAGTCTTTAATCTGTCGTGATTCTTTAGGTTGGTACCATCAGCTCCTACAAAACTCACCTTCATTCACGATTGTTTCCCTATTTTTTATTTATTCTATGTATTTAGTACAATGCTTTATTTACTGACGACAAAAATATGCCTACATACAATCGATTGCTTTTCGTCTGATGATTAATTTTTAGTTTTGCTTTCCTAGGATAGCCTCCGGTGGAGCGCGATACATATAAATAAGGGCCGCCCCGATTTGACCTCTTCTCAAACTTCTGAAGTATACACGTATGTGAATCTCGCAAAAAACATAAAAGAGTACATTCTACTAAGCAAGATCAACACAATGTCAAACTTATCGAATCAAAAAATAGCTGTCGTTACTGGTGCTTCGCAAGGTATTGGGTATCAAATTACCAAAGAGTTAGCGCTTCACAACTACAAAATTTATGCATGCGCAAGACGCACTGGTCCTATTGAGAAGTTGGCTGAAAATTTTCCAGAAGGTACCGTTATACCACAGCACTTAGACATCTGCGAAATTAGCGAAATCAAGAAATTCAAGGAGAAGCTACTTTTGGAGTTACCTAACCAAAAATTAGACCTTCTATATAATAATGCCGGTCAGAGTTGCACATTTCCTGCGCTAGATGTTAACAACGAAATGGTTGAGCAATGCTTCAGGGTGAACGTAATTGGTCACGTGAATATGTGCACTGAGTTGGCCCAGTTTCTTATAAATGCCAAAGGTACCATCGCGTTTACTGGCTCGTTGGCAGGCTGCACCACTTTCCCCTTTGGAAGCATCTATGCTGCTTCTAAGGCAGCCATTCATCAATATGCTCGCATCCTGCATCTGGAGGTGAAACCTTTTGGCGTGAGGGTAATAAACTTTATAACCGGTGGGGTTGCGACTGACATTGCAGACAAAAAATCGCTACCTCCAAATTCCTATCTCAATTTCAAAGAAGGTGTGGATGCCTTCGATAGTAGACGTGAGATGTCGAAAAGAAGTCATCCACAGCCAGTCGAAGACTATGCAAAAGAGGTTGTCAAGGACATTTTGAGCCCCGAGGACCCGGTCGATATCTACAGAGGTACAAAGGCAAGATTAATGTCCCTCGTGTTCATGATCTTTCCATACTGGATCCTCGAATGGGGTGTCGCAAAGAAATTCAAATTGGTGGAAGCGAACAAAGTCTTAAAAGAAAAGCAAGAGTGATCGAATATACGTAGCTAAAGAACTAATCTATAGTGTACATAATTTTCATTGTGGATGCTTTGCCACGGGAGCCAGCCCCATGCGATGGCTGTTATCGAACGGCAAAATGTAGAATACTACAGCTTCTTTCTTCTTCGAGGAAGTCAATTCTTTTTCCTACTGGCTTTTTCAAGTGTTTACATTCCCAAAAGGAATTTTTGGCTGCGCGTTCTCAGACGACCAGAAAAAGTTTAAAAAAGATAGATCGATATTTAAAAAAACACTTTCTTCGTTTATTTGGTTCACTTCAAAGAACTTCCATCAAAGAATCAACAGATCTACAAAGCAATTTACGGAACCTATCAAGCTACCAGACCGAGGAAATCAACGTCTAGGAACTTACCTTACACTCATTTAAAACAAACAAACTCCAACTATTTACATTCCTTTTTGAAACAGTTTTTTATCTTTCGAAGCAAAAATATCAACTGTCTATTAACCAACTATTTTACTCTCCTTTACTACAGATTCTAATCCAACTTTAACAAGTTCTTTACTATCCGTCACATATTAAAAGTATGTATCATGAACACTTTTCTCAGTACCTTCACTTTGATGAAACGAGCTTCAAAGCGAAGCAAAAGCACTAAGGGATTTATCCTTAATACAAGACACACGCACAATCCTGGCCACATGGCAGTTGAAACAGCAACTTTATGCTTACCGACTGCAATGTTTCAAACTTGTATAAACCAGCCATCCTTTACGATTTTTCCGTTTTAGTCGTTCTCTGGTTTTTTTCGTGCCGTCATGAAAAATTCAAGAATTTCGCGTCTAGCGCGTATTTCAAAATGGATCGAGGATACACTTATAGTGATACCGACTTGGATGAACCCTTGGGATGAGCTGGCTTTTGACTTCTGGGACCGTTACATCGAAGCTATGGATAGAGTAATTTTTTTCAAAATTCGAATTGCCGATTTACTAACAATTCCACATCATTGACAGCAGAAAAGATTGTTCAACACTTATTAAGAAAATGAAAGTTTCAACTGTTGCTTTGGCTGCCTGTTTATTGGGCTCCAGCGCTGTCTCTGCCTTGCCTCATCTTCACGTCAAGCGTGACGATGATTGTGTTACCACTGTGAGCGACTCTCACAAGCACAAGAGAGCTGTCGCAGTCGAATACGTTTATGAAACGGTCACCGTTGATAACAATGGCAATGCATTTAGTACATCTACTACTGCGTCTGCCGCCCCATCTTCCGGTGTTGCTTCTGTTTTGACCTCAACCTTGGTGCCAGAGAGCTCTGTTGTTTCTACCACTTCAGTTTCCTCTCCAGCCACCTCGGCTTCGCCATCCACGTATGTTTCTGCCTCTGCTTCCTCATCAGCCGACGTCACCTCAACAATCCCTACGGCATCGTCATCGTCATCGCCAGAGACCTCTTCCGCATCACCAGAAACCTCTTCCGCAGCCCCATCATCCTCTTCCGCATCGCCATCATCCTCTTCCGCAGCATCTTCGACCTCGTCTTCAGCCGCTGCTACCTCCTCAAGTACTTCTACCTCCTCTAATGGTATTAGTGGTGATTTGTCTGCCTACTCCGCGCCAACTGAAAAGTTTGTTGATGGCACTATCCCATGTAGCCAATTCCCATCCGGTCAAGGTGTCATTCCAATCGACTGGATAAACGAAGGAGGCTGGTCCGGTATTGAAAATGCCGACACCTCTGTCGGTGGTGGCTGTAATGACGGCTCTTACTGTTCTTATGCTTGCCAAGCAGGTATGTCAAAGACTCAGTGGCCTTCCAGTCAACCCGCAGACGGTAGATCCATTGGTGGACTGTACTGTCAAAATGGTTACTTGTACCGTTCAAATACCGATGCAGACTACCTATGTGAATGGGGTGTTGAGGCTGCCCAAGTTGTTTCCAAACTTGGCCAAGATGTCGCCGTCTGTAGAACCGACTATCCAGGCACTGAAAACATGGTCCTTCCTACGTATGTGCAAGCTGGAGGAACTACGCCTCTGACTGTCGTTGACCAAGACACTTACTACACATGGAGAAACATGAAAACCTCCGCTCAGTTTTACGTGAACGACGCGGGTGTCTCCGTCGAAGATGGTTGTGTCTGGGGTACTTCAGGTTCCGGCATTGGTAACTGGGCCCCATTAAACTTTGGTGCTGGTTCAACTGATGGTATTAGTTACTTATCTCTGATTCCAAATCCTAACAACAAGACTCCATTGAACTTCAACGTTAAGATCGTTGCTGCCGATTCTTCATCGACCGTGATTGGCGAGTGTGTATACGAGAATGGTGTGTACAGTGGTGGCTCTGATGGTTGTACCGTATCAGTTACCTCTGGTAAAGCAAATTTCGTCTTATACAATTAGGCCGCTTATTGTGGAACCAAGTTTTTATTAATACATGCTACAATCTGTCACCCTCGTTTTCTCGGCTGGCTGGCGAGGTCCAACCTCGCCGCTAACTAACCGTATATCCATCTCCTCTTGTGTTTATCTCTCCCAATCTTATTTTATTTAACTATTAGTTTATCTTTTGTAAAAACAGATTTGTATTATATTTCTACTGATAAACGATTTCCTCGTGGGAGACGACGCGGTCTCCGTGATCGGCTGACAAGCGTCCCGTTCACATATGGCCCGCCATGCGCTTCTGATGCGAGTGGCTGAAACGCCACTTGTACCGAAACCTCACCAAAATACTTGGGCAAGACCGCCCTGGCTGCGCTGAATGTGCCATCGCAAATCGGTGTGTATGTATTTCAGGTGGCTGTAAGGGGTTGCTCCGCCCAGACTAGGGATCGCTGCTTGTGAGGCGCACGACCTCAGTTGGGGAATGAACCACTCCAGGTCGACCGTCCGAACATGCTGCTTCGATGTTCCAGGACAGCCCGCGATTCCTGGGTAGTTTAGCCGCCGAAGCTCTGTCTTTTCTCCTGCGCAGAGACGAACGCGGTCAACCAGAGAAAGCGGGAGACTTCGTTGACGTAAAGTTCCCAGGAGAAAAATGGCAAGACGCAGTCTCCTAAGACCCTGCTCCGAGTGTTGTTGTGCGCGAAAAAGCTATCATATTCGTTGTCTACACACAGCGGGGCAAGCGCATACATATCGAAGTTGAGAGGCGTGGACTTCGTAATCTCAGAGGATACTGACTTACGACCGCAAGTCTGGCCCTCCCAAAGCCCGCTCTCTTCAAACCACAAACAATAGCCTAATACCAGCGTCCAGGCAGCGGAGAAGGCGTTGAAAAGGCCCCCGATCGCAAAATACAGAGTAACCCTCCTGCGCATCGCACAATGCTCACTGCAGGTCCGACGCGTCTTCTTTCTTATTTTTCGCGGCAGGCGTTTCGGCCCAGAAGCCATCAAAAAAGAAACAGTGCATAGTAGGGACATCCTGTTCAAATTGGGAGCAGTTTTGTACTTTATTGGTTTTTTCCAGTGAATCCATTATCGTAAAGGGAAATAATCGATGGCTTCTGGAGCGCACCAGTTGGTTTAGGGATTAAAATCACTTCGCCTCAGCACTGTATAGGACCTATCTTACGCGATGGAAATAGCAAGCTGCAAGTTTTTCCAGGTACACCTGCTGCAGTTTCCTTTCATTAATTTCTTGGGCATTTAACTTTTGTGAAACTATTTGACCACTCTCTTCTGAGATTATTTTTTCCATTGTGATTTACGAAAAAAATCGCATATACTGCAGCAACTCGGGGTGGCTAATCTCATTTACTTTCTATTGTTTAACCGTTTTTTCTGTATCACAAGAATAAACGCCGGACGAGAGAGGTTTGCCAGGATACAAGAGGCAACACACATTACCCTAAAGTTCGTAAGTCGCTGTCCAAGACGCTTTCTTCTACTTGATTTTGGCTATTCGATATTCTTCGGTTCTTCGCAGTTTTTTACAGTATTCCAAAAATAAGTTTTTGAAATCTTTTGAACTTATCGCATGGTGAGAAATATATCAAGGACTTGAATAGATTGTTTATGTCGGACACTGATAACCCTAATAAAAATGATCAAAAGCGAGATGTTGGCTGTCCAGGACCCATTGGCGAGGCATTGCCTAAAATCGAGATCGAAAAGTTCCGTGGGCCAGTGGACGCGTCTTCAAGGCTGACTGATCCAGACGCCACTTCAACCACTACGGGCACAAGCGGGGATCGCAGTGGGGTCCGATCCCAGTCATCTGCTTCCTCAACGTCGTCTGGGTCCTCATATTTGCTGAAAAAGAGGATATTGGAAAAGCTGGGGATCAAAGAGTTGAGTGATTTTGATGCGGGTGATACCGAGTCCTTGAATTATCTCCTGCAAATAACGTTAGAACAAGAGAAAAAGGACGTGGAGAAACTACGAGAGGCAAATTTGAACAAGCTGAATTTCATTATAGACAAGTGCAGTGCAAGCAGAACTCTCACAGGTGAATCTATAAACGCCATTTTTGACATTTTCAGCAATCGCAAGTATGGTGAACAACAAGGACGACAAGAGCCTGAATCACGCCCAGCCTCGCCGGAGAAGAAGAGAAAAATACTGGACTCTCCAGTGATGGCTTCCGCCGTTGGACGGAATACAGCGGCAGATGTGCCCAGGGAGGCGCAGTCGCATTACCTGCCTCCCACTCAGGGCCATCCGCAGCCGCAGCCGCAGCCGCAGTCGCATCTGCAACACCCTCTTCTCAGCCCTTACACGACCCAATACCATGGCGCTCCAGGCTCGGCGACCTGGTTACCGCAGCAGTTCGGAGTTCAAGGTCATCTCCCAGCAGGACTGGGACCTCAAGCAAGGTCGCCCGAACCCGGTTCGGCCATGGCGGGTAGCGAAGGTATGATTGCCAATCCGCAAGCCCCATCACAAAACGTGCCTCCGGGGATACGATCCGGGGTCCAAAACTTAGTGTACCCCCCATCCGGCCAAGTATATCCTGGATCTGGCCCTTATTTCATGCAACCAGGGCAGGGACGTAGACCGGCGTTCATGATGGCACCCCAACAGGCAAACCAAGAGTCGCCGGTGCTCGGAATGCCAAGCTATTTTCAAACATCGCCCAATATTCAACCTCCGTTCCGTGTTCGAGGTGATGCTCACTCCGCAAGAAGACAAGCAGGCCACCGGAGGTCCCATAGCTCTATTATACCCTCTTCGAATTTTAATGCATCATCAGGTTCGCCAGTAAGGGAGTTGCAGGCTACCCCGCAAAAGCCGGTGAATTTTTTGATACATACCCCAAAATACCCACCACCAACTTAATATTCTAAAGTTTTTTGAAAAGATCAAAATACCAAAAGTTAAAGAGATATTTACGGCACAGCTTTCCGCCATCAACTTGAAACCCGCATTAGCACCCTATCTTACCGTTGTTCTGAATGAATATAGGATGATTTCGCGAGAACTCAGTGCCAGATAGATCCGTAATTACACAGCATACATACCGTCAATAAAATCAAAGATTTTTAACTTCTTGCCAGCTTGCTTGCTTGTCAAGATTCTGAAATCGCTTTGCTCCGAAGAACAGTGTAAAGGCACCCGCTGCACCACACCCTCTTGGGGCTAGACTGGATACACCAAGTTGCTCCACGAGCGCAGGGTTCGTACTGAAAGTGCCGATGGCACGATAGCATGCTCCTCGTGCGCAACCGTCCCTTCTCCACTGATGACATAAAAGGTGCGCAGTCAGCAGGTCTAGTACTCCGGCTGTTGCCTCTGCCAGATACTTTAGCTGCCGAGTTTCAGTAAATTTTCTGCGGCGGCCGCTGTTCCGTCTAACAATAACAATAGGGACAGCTGTAGTTGCCCCACGCCATCTGAACTTTAATAATTCCTGGTCCAAAAGAGCCAGCAGCTCTGCGGCGGCCAAGGTCACTCACGACGCCATTAAACACAGAGCGCTACCCATCTCATTTGAATAGCTGAAACCAAGAGCGTAGGCACAGAAACAATTCTTCCTGCATCAAAGCATGCGAATGCAGTAAGCGCGACTCGACGTCTCGTTGCAGTCAAAATTTTGACCGGAGCGTTCAAGAAGGGCTATTGCCAAAGTTTAAGGCAAAAGTGCAGCTGGTTTGAATGCCGCAGCCTTCAAGTACAGCTCTGAAGCCAGTTGCTGATGCACCCCGAGAGATCGCTTGTAACTAGTCGCTTCCGGTCACGAAGCGACACTAATTCTCTGAATTGGGCACATCCACATTCTTCATATCGCCGATGTGTTAAAATAAAAGTTCATAAAAGGTATCGAGCGCTACTGACCATATTACACAAACGAATCACTCGTCTTGCGGCTTGAATTCCCGAGGGGACTGCGTCTCGTCGAAGACTGCCACGCAGGACGCCCTTACCCTTAGCCCCAAATTTCACCACCTTTCATAGAGTACGTCAATCAAGAGTGACTCAAAGTGGAACCCGTCGATAAGATATCATTGGGTTACACCGCAGAGAGCCGAGAGAGTCGCATTTGCATATTTGAGGTGAGGAAGACCTTGGAGTATCATACACGCTATAAATGCGGAGGCGTGATGCTCCCCCAGGGTGATTTAGGATGTGCTAGATCATGTAGGTGCTTGAAAGGCAGCACTTCGCATCACGTGTGCTAAAAATCGGAGGAGACAGAAAGTTCAAATAGGATAAGATAAATCGTCAGCGCGCTGCTAGGAAATGTCTTGGCATTACATCTTGCTCCGTCAAAAAAAAGCAAGTACCTCGGATAGAGATGATAGGCGTCTTACATCCGCTGAAAAATGATGACCAGTATTCAACTGCATAACAGGTAAATCGACCACATAAGAGATAAAGAGATAGTTAAACGCTCTCTTCAATCTTTATTCTGACCACAAACTAATAAAACAAGAGATTAGAAGGAATCGGATCGAGTTTACGAGATTAAGGTTTTGGCAATATAAACTTTCTGGTTCTCCCTCGGCTTACAACCTCTCCTTATCTTCACCATTTGATGTCTGAAATGGACTATTCTCCAACCAAACATGATTCAACCGATAAGGATGAAGTTGCTCTCAAACCGATTGATTACACTGGGCCAGAGGAGAACGATGCTGGGCACGACGTTGAAAGTGGTTCCGAATCACTCGATTCATTCGAAGAGGAGGCCATTCTAACGAGAACCCGTTCGGAAAAGCAAGAACCTCATATCACATCACCCCCGTACTCCAGATATAGCCGCTCCGCGAAATCAGCACTCGTTTTGCAGTGCGCTTTCACAGGCTTCTTTTCCACTATCGCGGGTGCTATTTATTATCCAGTATTAACTGTCATAGAGAAAGAATTTAACATAAGTGAAGAATTGGTGAATATCACTGTTGTGGTGTATTTCATTTTTCAAGGTATTTCCCCAACAATCATGGGCGGATTTGCAGATTCCATTGGGAGAAGGCCAGTTGTTTTATTCTCTATCTTAATTTATTTTGCGGCATGTATTGGGCTGGCTTGTTCACAAACCTACGCCCAAATCTTGATTTTGAGATGTCTGCAAGCCGCTGGTATTTCCCCCGTTATCGCCATCAACAGTGGCATCATGGGCGACGTGACAACCAAAGCTGAGAGGGGCGGCTACGTTGGCTACGTTGCTGGATTTCAGGTTGTTGGAAGTGCTTTTGGTGCGTTAATCGGAGCAGGATTATCCTCGAGATGGGGGTGGAGGTCGATATTCTGGTTTTTGGCGATTGGATCTGGAATTTGCCTGATTCTTTCCATCTTTTTTCTGCCAGAAACAAAGAGAACGTTATCAGGAAACGGATCGATAACGCCAAAATCTGCTTTCAACAAAGCGCCAGTCCTGGCATTACCTATGGTCAGGAAAAGCCTCCACTTGGACAGTCCAGATTTTGAAACCTTACTACCACCAACAAGAATAAATATATTCGCATCTTTTGCAATATTTAAGATACCAGAGATTTGCGTCATACTACTGAGTGCGGGCTTGCAGTTTGCTACTTGGACAACTCATCAAACTGCCTTATCTATCGTTCTGAGTAAAGATTACCATTTGTCGGTTGCAAAAATCGGGCTTTGTTATTTACCAGCCGGAATATGCACCTTGATAAGTGTCGTCTCATCAGGTAGATACTTGAATTGGGCTTACAAAAAGAAGTTTGCTCAACATAGGGAATGGTTGAAGCTAGAGGAGATAAAGGTCATGGAAGAAAATAAAATCGACGTTCAGGAGGCAAGAAGGATTATGGAAGAGGACTACCGTTACACTTTCAATATCTTCAGAGCTAGACTACAGCCGGCTCTAGTCACAATTACCATAAGTTCGGCCGGGTTTATTGCTTATGGCTGGTGCATTTATGCACATGCGCCGTTAGCCGCCCTGCTGTGTATGAGTGGTTTCGCGTCTCTATTCTCCAATTGCATTTTAACCATGTCAGTCACTCTGATTGTGGACCTGTTCCCTTCCAAATCATCCACTGCTACCGGTTGCCTCAACCTTTTTCGGTGTATTCTTTCCGCAGTGTTTGTGGTATCCTTGAGTAAGATGGCTGAACGTCTGACTTATGGAGGTGTGTTTACCTTGCTTGCTGGTTTGACGTTTGCATCTTCCCTTCTACTGCTTACTATAATCACACATGGAAAAATGTTAACTTTCAAGAGAAGACAACAAGAAAGGCTGCTGCTAGCAAAGCAGACAGAGGACTTTGCGAAGCCACCATCTTGAACACTAGATATATGGAATTAACGTGTTTGGGCCGTCAATTTTATGTATTTGTTCTTCGACTGCTTCCCTGCATTTCCGGCCGCCACGTGATACTTGCGACCAGTTCCGATGGATCTAGCCGATTTCTTTCCGCTTCGGAAAAACAACTACTCCCACCATCGGAAGACATGAAAAAATTTGACAAAAAGAAGCGAAAACGAGCCGAGAGGTCAGAGAATAATGCTCCCTCGGGAGATTCAAAGTTCGATGAGATGGCTGTGCCCATTGTGGTTTGATGGTACAGTAGAAGGAGCTTGGTACCTTCGGCGCCCGGAGTATAAGCGGGAGTTGTAGGAGTCTGGCTAGCATTTTTCAGATCTAGTCATGTGCCAATAGCTCTTCGAAGCGATATATTTAACGCCCATGAATATATATATACATACCCCGGTAAGCATACCTTGCATTATGTATTGATAACTTTTTGTCTTTCAGGCATTCTATATAGATAAAGGCGCTAACGCAATTATGTACAATGACAGCATAGCAAGCGAGGAACAGTATATAGAGGCAGGTGCTGTTCCCCGTCTTATAGACCATTCGACAGACGATTTGCACTCTCACACAACGAACATGAACTACGATGTCAAACAGAACGCTGGCACGTTATCGAGAGCCACAACAAGAGAGATAGCAGATAGTGCAGATCACTCCGAGTCTTCAAGCATACGAGGGCCGGAGAAGGATGACATAGACGAGCCTCCTTACACACTTTTAAACTACGTACAAAAATGGGGCATGGTAGCTCTATTGACCATGTGTACGTTTTGGTCCTCTTTAGGCTCGCCAATTTATTATCCAGCTTTAAAACAACTAGAAAAGCAGTTTAATGTAGACGAAGATCTGGTTAATGTGACCGTCGTTGTCTACTTACTCTTCCAAGGGATTGCGCCTACTGTGAGTGGTGGTCTGGCTGATATTTATGGCCGCAGACCTGTAATCATAATAGGAATGATAATATATGTGGGTGTCTCAGCAGCCCTCGCTTGTTGCAATTCATTTGGGGTTATCGTTTTCCTAAGGTGTGTGCAAAGTGCATGTATCTCTCCCACTATAGCAATTTCATCTGGTGTAGTCGGCGATTTCACCTTAAAGCATGAAAGGGGTACGTTTGTTGGCGCCACTTCTGGCTTCGCATTATTAGGTCAGGCATTTGGATCTTTGATCGGTGCAGCTTTGGCTGCAGCCTGGGATTGGAGGGCAATCTTCTGGTTTTTAGTAATTGGATGCGGAGCTAGTTTGGCTATTGTGTTTTGCTTGCTGCCAGAGACTAAGAGAACGCTTGTGGGCAATTTATCGATAAAGCCAAAAAGATTAATTAACAGAACCCCGATTTTTCTGTTCAAAAGTGTTCAAAAAAGGTTCAGATATGATCGTCCAGATACTTCATCTTTAGATCTAAATCCTCCAAAGCTCGATCTGATTTCCCCTCTGAAAATTATAGTCAAGCCAGAGATCATATTATCACTGTTCCCTGCCGGTTTACAGTTTGCCATGTGGACTTTGATGCTAGCGGCAATATCCTCCCAGTTGACTATTGGACCTTATAACTATAAGCTGACCATAGTCGGTATCTGTTATTTACCGGGTGGTATCGGTGGTCTACTTGGTTCCTTGATTACTGGTAGGATAATTGATCTGTGTTACAAACATTACCTTAGCCGCTTTCAAGCAAAAAAAAGGGAGGGATCAATACCTGAAGAAGCTGAATTTAATATCTTTAGGGCCCGGTTGATGGCTGGTTTACCGCAGAATTTCATTGCAGTTGTTTCATTTCTCTTGTTTGGTTGGAGTGTTGATAAAGGTTGGCATATTTCCGCTGTGCTTATAACCTCGTGCGTCAGCTCATTCTGTACAATGTCAACATTGTCCACTTCATCAACCTTATTGGTTGATCTATATCCTAACAAATCATCCACTGCAACAAGTTGTTTCAATTTTATCAGATGCTGCCTGAGTGCCTTATTCATGGGGTGCTTCGCCAAGATGAAAACTTCTATGACAGTTGGCGGCACCTTCTCATTCCTGTGTGCATTAGTTTTCGTTGGAAATTTTTTACTCTTCATTCCAATGAACTCAGGGGTGAGATGGAGACATGAAAGAGCTTTAAAATCCGAGCTAAAGATGCTCAAGAATTAAAGAGTAAAATCAATTATAGAATCAAGACTTTTATAGAGTACTGTAAATAGACAAAGCTAATATTACTTATGAGACAAATTCAATCCGGTGCATTATTCGTGATCAAACGAATGAAACGAATAATATTTCTAAGTGCAGTTTCGGTATTTATAAATATACAATATTTTTATAAAGCAAAACAAATAATCTTTTTTAAAAAAGACATAATAATAATAGTGATAATTTAGTACAGTATATCAGAACTTTATGATCGAAACTTTCTCTAACCCCCTCTAAAGTAAAAAAAACGGAATGAAATGAAATCATTGGGATGCACATTGGACACCTTCCGCTCCACCTTGCTCGTCATCATCGTCCTCATAGCTTTGACCTCTGCCATTTGATCCATTATATTTAGTTGGGTCGAAGTCAGATAGGACACAATCGTCTACGTGTGCATCGGTAGGAATGATCTGTTCTTTTCTTGGTGGTAGAATATCTTCTAGTTTCTTCAAGTTTTCTTCGTCGGTGAAATGGTTTTCTGGGAACTTGATCTTGAAGTTGATCAATAGGTTACCGAATCCACCATATTTTTGAACTGGCATACCCTTGCCTTGAACGATCTTGCGCATACCGGGAGAGATGACCTCACCGGGGATGATTGAAATCTTCAACCAGTCGCCTGAAACGTGTTGCAATGAAAATTCACCACCAGAGATAGCGGTCAAAAGATCAATCTCAGCCTCGTAGACCAAGTCATCGCCAACTCTCTTGAAATCCTTGTGAGGTTTTTCGGAGACAACGAACACAACATCACCAGGGATGATGCCCGGAGCTTGGTCCGCTTCGCCTTTGAAGACAACCTTTTGTCCATCCTTCATACCAGGGTCAACGTGAACCTCCAAGATCTTTCTTTCATTAACGACCTTTTTACCAAGACAGACTTTACAACGGCCCTTTGGATCGATTATGGTACCTGTACCCTGACAAACATCACATTCTGTCTGAAACCTTTGAATCATTGGACCCATCTGTCTTGTAACGTACTTGATACCCAAACCATTACAAGTCGTACATGTCTTCACTGCACCTTCTTTACCACCAAGACCTTTGCAGCTCTTACAAATGACTTGCTTGTTTAGAGCTAGTTTAGTGGTTCTTCCCTTGAAAAGCTCTTCCAGGGACACCGAAATTTCATGCTTAATATCCCTGCCCCTCTGTGGGCCCTTTGGTCTTTGTGCTCCACCGCCACCAAAGAATTGTGAAAAGATATCGTCACCGAAGCCACCGAAGCCACCGGGACCGCCGGGACCACCGTTGCCACTTAAACCTTCTTCACCATACTGATCATAGACCTCTCTTTTCTGAGAGTCTGACAAGATTTCATACGCGGAACTAACCTCCTTGAACTTCTCTGCAGCCTCTTCGGATGAATTTTTGTCCGGATGGTATTTAAGAGCTGATTTTCTGTAAGCCTTCTTGATCTCGATTTCCGTTGCACTTACGCTAACTCCTAGAAGATCATATAATTTTGTGTCTGCAACCATTTTTGACCTCTTATGACTTTGATTGGAACTCAGCTTGACAGAAACTTAAAATGTGTGACCTACTTAGCTTTCTTGGTCGACAGGCGGGACTTCGACAGGAACTGCGTATTATATCTAGTATCAAGTTTATTAATCTTAACTCATCGTTCGTTCGTCGTGCCCAGGATGAGACGAGACGAAAATTTTTCAACCTAAAAATCGATTCAAAAAGAAATTTGCCCGAAACTTCCAGAAGATTACAAGCCAAAAAAACGTGACGAGCGGAGCGATTACCCAATAGAAAAGCCAAACGCAATAGAGAGCTCAACACAGCGAGGGGGGCGTGGAACCGTCTGGAACGGCGCCCTACAAAGCCAGATCCCCATTGTGTCACGCAGATTCAGCTGCCGATAGGGCCCTACTTCTCTAGCCTGCAAATAGACTATCTACCGATACATGCTGTTCGTCTTGGTTATAGGCGTCAAACGCTGCACCGATCACTCATCGGGCGGAACACTGCACGTGACAGCAAGTCACGCTCCGCGTTTGACGCGTCTTGTTACCCGTCCTACATCCTTCCCCGCTCGCACGAATCTCGCTTCGCTCTAGAATGTTCGAGAGTGGACGCCCACTACCCCAAACCCGTCGCACTTATTTTCGGCCGCGGCGCGGTGATGGCATCGGAAAAAATGTACTTTCAAATACAAACTCATTTTTCTTCCGGATGTGCGGAAGATAGGTCGAGCGCCTGATGAATGTCCTCCCGTGTCCAAGGAATGCTCCTCTATTGGGAAGGAATGTTCGAAACAAGGTAAAACCCGGAAATCTCCTTTTGGAAGGCCCAGAAAGTCATGTTCATCGATGATTGATAGGGCATAGGAGTTGTAAAAAGTTACAGGATTGAGAATGCCACAACAATAAGTATCGTAAGTCATACGGTAAAAAGGGGCCTGCGGAGCGTGTAGATTACATTAACGTTAAAGTGTATTGCTGGTATGCTTGTGTTTTTGTTTTGAAGTATTGTGTTCGTTCGCTACTTATGTTACACATCGAGTTACTATGTAGTTGCTGTTTTGTTCATGAGAAGGATGCGCCAAACGTTTCGTTTACTATCTCTGATTGATGGGCGGGTTTCAGTGACTCTATCTATTCTGATAGTGTTCCTCTCACGAAAACGTAAACGTGTGGCAGCGATACCATATGGGGCATCAAAATATTGTATCGATTTCACATCATTTGTCTTGTTGTTATTATTGTAATTATTATTATCGTGTTTTGGGAATATGTCCAATGTGTCACTTTCTAATGGGGCTCATCAATTTTGCTACCTGAATTTGGCAACCTGTTCATGTGCAAGAGATTTTGCACCAAATTAGTCAAGTCTTTGTTGTTCCTTTCGCTTGCCTGCAATTGGTTTTTTAAACTGTCTATTTGTCCTTGTAAATTCATCAAACCGCTGAAAATGTGTTGATACGTCGAGTCCGTGGGGTCTTGGTATACTTCCATAAATGGTTGCTGCAAACCCAAAGACAATTGCGCGTTTGCCGTATTATCATGGGCGTTGTGATTTATATTATTATGATGGGTATGATGACTATGGTGGTGAGCTAGTTGTTGGCTCTCTGGCGAGGAGGTATCACTGACGGACTTCAATGGAGCTGGTGGAGATCTCAGCGTTATGTTCCCGTTGCAAAATGTAAATGTGTTTTTCGTTTGTAAAAAAAGAGTCTTTGTAATGTCTGGATTTGCTCCCAGGGAGCGTTCGTTAACTTTCATTGCCTTGAAATATAAGACTTTGAACCTGTCATGGCATTGCCTCGCGTTTCTTTCAAAACCGTGATGCTGCTTTAAAACAATGGAGATTTTAATCCAAAATTTCTTCATAGGTTTGAAATATTCAACAAAGGTCAAAAGATATGAATAATGCAGCAACATTTCCATTAATGCTAAATCTTCAGTCTTCTTCCATTTTTTTCTTGTTTTTCTTTGATGTTCTTTTGTGTATGATGAGATAGACGATGCGCTTGGAATTGAGATATCGTTGTCTTTGGCAATCGTATTCTTTGTAGTTGTGATTTCTGGAGAATTTTTTGTGATATTATTCGATGATAAAGTTGTGCATAATGAAGACAATGATGATGACGAAATTGATTCTCTCTTAAGAGAATTGGTCGTGTCTTCAAATTCACGACAGCTATTTGGTGACTTCTCCTCTTCATCGATATCGTTAATTGGTTTGTAACTGAATGAGCAGTCGTTGTTTTTGGTTAAATACATGAATGGGCTACCTGAGTTCAACCGGATACCATCTAACGCCTTTGGAATGTCTTGGGCAAGACCAAGATCTGATTGAAAAATATCCATGACCATTTATTATTATTGTTCTTCAACCAAAACAATTGTAAACGAATAAATAGTGATATAAAGAGGCAATAGATAGTTGAAGAGAGAAAAAAAAGGTGAAAAGAAGTAGTCAATATATTATAATATGACTCAAATCCCTTTGAAATTTTTTCTCTATTATCTATTATATATATAGAACCTCGTCTCTTCCGAATAAGACTAAAAAAACGAAAAAAAGAATTCATTACAAATTATGCCTGGTATTTATCCTAGCAACTTGTCTCTCCTCCTTTTTTAATGTCAGATATGAAATTCTCATATTTGGATAGTCTCCCACAGTGATGGTAGGAAAGTAAGGTGATTGGGCAAAAAAAAAATGAAACGTGGTTTGCCTTTGAAGCCATCTCAATGTATTACTAAAAAGTCATCGTCTTCCCGTCGTTTTTTCTTCTTCTTGTTTTAAAACTTAGTTTATCAAAAAGACCCAGCTGCATCATTATCGAGACACATAACTTCACGTCGTTAACTCACAAAAAATTTCCTAACGAGACTATTAGCTTCCGTCATGAAGGCAAGAACACCAAAAAACATACGCAAAAAATACTCATGACAACACAACCTACAAGATGCGATACAAGATTAGAAGATTGCTGAAGTGAAATAGCTACTATCATAAAATATTGAAGAATGATTTGCGTAGACATCATCGTTAAACGGAGGCAGCAGCTATCAGAGCTTGGCCAAGACGCGGCCCCATCTTTGCCCAGCGGGTTGGTTGTTGCAAAAGAAGATATCGATAGTTACATCTAGTTGATCTAATTTTTGACTATGCCAATTTTAAACCAAGAAAAAGAAATATTACAGATATTGCAGGCTTAATCTGGTTCGAGGCTTCGAAAAATGATCGAGATTCTATATACGGTATTATATGCAATATGACTGAAGACAATAGCAGCTAGGTGTATTGTATTCTGTCCTTTCTTTAGAAAATGTCGTGCAAATCTATCCTCCCACGCTTTCTTTTTTCGACCTTTCATCTTTGTCTCGAACTTTTGGCCAAAAAACTCTTTCTAGAATTGGTAAAGAATTTGACCCAATTGAGAAACGGCACTTTTGGGAAACAATCCCAAAGTATTCTAGTGGAAATCTAACTCTTTTCCGACACGATGTTCTCATTAGGTATGGGGGACATGGAAAAAGAAAATCTAATTTGATAATCGTTAGGAAATTGTATTGTTTTATGTCTTTATCGTTGATCCTAGGACATTTCCACATGGTGATTTGCAAGCCACTGGTCATGATTGTTGGTTGGATATATTCAATTGGTCCCAGATCGCCGTTTGCACCTGGAGCAGTCTGATATGCTATTGGTGTCTCGTAACCTGCCGAACCCACGCACGGCCTAATCAGTGGCACATAGCTCGTTTATCTCCGTCGCCAGCATTACTTGTATATACGTGCTTCTGTATGTATTTGAGTATCTTAAAGCCCTTCAGCCATGGCGTACCCGGGCTTCCGCCAGTTCCATCGTATGGCGACTGAGAATAATAGTGACAGTGATCTTTCGTCACATCACATTGCTCGAGCGCAAATCTTCTGATTGTTTTATCGGCGACGTTCATCCCGCCCGTTCTCTCCACGATTGTAGGAGGGCGGAAAAGACAAAAAAACAAGAAACGCGGAAGTTGGCTCATTGGCCAAACGAATCATCATATCACGATGATGTAATCTTGCTGTTGGGGTTCGAAGTTGGAGCCCAATACCACACAGGTTCTATATGGCAATATACAATGGTCGCTATATCGTAGAAGGACGCGAAGACATTGGAGGTTTACCGGGCCGCGCTCTTCGATGCTAGGCCCTAGGTGTTCGATGCTCGAGACGCTGAACATTCGACGTTCGATTTTCATGTTTCACATCTTGGGGATGTTCTACGGAACAACTTTGTCCCGTAATGGAAGGCGGGTAACTGCGCTTCCACCGCTAGGACATGATGTCAATATACGAACTAACAAGCATTTCGCGGCTTTTTCAGAGATGGATCTGATGAGGACAAGATGAGCAAGAAGAGTTGGACAGGGCCTGCAAGAGTCGTGTACGTTCTGCATTCAGCCAGAGAGATCACAAAGGCAACTATATGCCCAGAGTCTCGCCATCCTTACTCAGAAAGTGCGATGCCACGAACCCCCTTCTGAGATTTCTCTTGCCTGCCTGCAAGACGGTGGAACGATCATCTTTGGAGTTCAAATGGATCTCAGATGAGTTGAGCAGCTCAGGCTGCTTCAACGCGAGACCCGAGTTGTTGAGAGCCATATATAGCGCTTGCACCAAAAGGTCTCAACTTGTACCTTTGCAATATATTCTGGGCTCGCAACCCTTTGGTGCTCTCAACATTCTCTGCGAGAGAGGTGTTTTGATACCGAGATGGGAGACTGAAGAATGGGCGCACGAATTGGCACACAGAATCAAGAACACTATCATCCGACCAGGCGAGAAACTTGTCATGTGGGACCTTTGCTCTGGTTCAGGTTGTGTAGCGTTGTTATTGAAACACGAGCTACAAAATCACTGTAAACTCGAGGTATGCGCATTAGACTGCTCTTTGAGGGCAATTAATCTTATACGAAAAAACATGGCTCACAATGGGATAAAAGACATTATCATAAAAAAGACCAATATTCTGAAAGATCCGCCGGGGGTAAAAAAGATAGATATCCTTGTTTGTAACCCCCCTTACATACCCAACGAGGTCTTTATCAAAGAAACAAGCCCATCCGTAAAAAGATATGAGCCAAAATTAGCATTGATCGGCGACAAGGAGTTCTACCACAATTTGGTTGATTACTGGTTAACAAGAGTGGATTCATTTGTGTATGAAATCGGCGATGTAGATCAGGCAAGATTCGTCTACGAGGCTGTCAAGAGGAAGGACGGACTGCACGCAATTTGGTCGCTTGGTGTTAAGAGGGACGCCAATGGTAGACCCCGTGTTGTTTACGGCTTCAAGAAACAAGAACATACTCGAGGAGTTGTGGATTATAATCAGGTATTTGATAAGTTTGGTGAATTAATGCATTAAAAAAAGACTTAGTGCTTACTTAATTTTCTGTTTCTTGACCGAATCGCCACCTTCGTTATCGGCATGGTCTTTTTCTTGATCTCGCTGGGGCGGATCCGGTGCTGGAATGACCCTGTGACACCACATCAGATAGCCACCACCCCCTCTCATTGTCATCATAGGATGTAACTTGCCTCTTATAGATTGGAATGGTCTGGACCTTGTTTCAAGGATTGACGGAGCCAAGTAGTTCAGGTCTTGGTACAATTCATGAGTTAATTCTAAGAGGATTTCTTTGAATTGACTGTAACAAACAATTGGCCTTGAACCATGAACTTTTGAACCCAATTTTGGCACCAAGGTAGGCAAGTGCAATGTCGAGGCGATTACCAAACCGTCATATTCAATATTTTTCGAGAGCTGAATCGTCTCTAATTGAGTATTATACCATTTTAATCGACGGTAGTATGCATTCTTTTTCCCACTCCTTAAGCTCGCTATTTCCGCTTTATTGAGCGGTTTGAATGATTCCTCAACCTCTTGTGAAGTCGGAGGCTCAAAAAAATCCAGTAGGGAAATCGTCTTGACATGCTTTCTTATGAAAGATTCTGAATAGTTCGAAAATTTCAGCAGATCAAGATTAGGATGTTCATTCTCGTGCAATACAACCAGATATCCGGTTTGTTCTTGGTTTTCATTTTGACCGCCAAACATTCTCTCTAAGAGAAAGTATACCAATAAACCACCGGTTTCATCCATACATAGGTATTTCCCGTTTGATCTGATATTAGCCAAATTTAGCAGCATACCTACCGACTCCTGAGACATGTCCATTGCTCTCTGCACGTCTCCCTTTTCCAACAAAAACTGAAGCATGGAGGAACCGCTAAGGTATTCAGCGGTAAAGAATTTGCCAAACTTCTGCTTTTTTCTTTTTAAATACTTCTCCTGTGAATAAACTGTTTTCTTATGGAAACTACCATGTGATTCAATCATCTTGGCGATAATTTGCTCACCTGTGGCGGATTGTTTCTTCAACGACTCAATCTCCTCCATTGACATTCCCTGAATATCGTTACCAATGTTAACAAGATCTTTGTTTGTGGCACTGCTTATCACATTGGACAGTTCTAACGATACTGGAGTTGGTGTCAGCTCAGTATCACTTGAAACTGTTATTGCATTAGAATTCATAACTCTCACTTTTCCAATTGGCGTTCTGTTCTTGTTTTTCTCATCGGCTTCATATGAACCATCGTAATATATTTCGAATGACGTTCCCAAAGGATAGCCAATTATGTCGTTTACGTAAAATGCACCGAATTTACCCAAAGATATCGACCCATTCGCTCTTAATTCAACTATCTTGAAGTTATTAGACGGCAGTCTCAAAATAACATGCTGGTTAAATGCCAACCTCTTCTGGGGATCCATTACGCTTAACAATGAATAGCGCTGAACAATGGAAATCACTACAACACAGGGTTCAATACCCTCAACACACACCAAGCGTTCTTATGCGATGAGATGAGATTTTACTTTTCATTTTCAAATTTTTCCAAATCGTTAGCAACGGATGAAAAAGTGATGAGATGAAAAATTTTGACTTTTAGAGCTCATCGCATTAAAAATGATTGAACTCCCACCCTCTATTACAGTTCGACAGCTCCTTTTACTTCCAAACTAATCAAACAAGATGGGTAGTAATCAAGCAAAAAATAAGCAGAGGGATCCTCCATCCATCGAAGAGTTTCAAGCGAGAAGAGAAAAGAGGTCCAAGAGAGAAAGAGAGAAGTCTAAAAGACCTTCTACTTCTGATGTTAACAGTAAATCCAAGAGGTCGAGGACAGCAAAGGGAGCAAAGAAAGAGTTCACCAACAAAAAGGCTAGCTACGATGAATCTCGCAAGGACAAAAAGTCCAAAGAAATTGTAAGAGATAAAGTGGTAAAAAAGGCCGCTGAAGAACCTGAAGAGTCGGAAGAGGAGACTCCTCAAAATGAAGAGGCTGAAAAAGAAGATGATGGCTTACCAGAGGTAGATCTAGAAGAATTATCAAAAGCCAAGAAATCGCTTTTTGATGATGAAGAAGAGGATGTTGATGAAGAATTGAAAGATGAATTCGATCTCGAGCAAGAGTATGATTACGACGAAGAGGACGACGAGCAACCTGTATTTTCCGACGATGAAGGTGTAAACCTTGAAGAACTGAATGCTGCTAATATGGAAGAGCTTTCGAAAAAATTGGACGAAGAACATGCTGCTGAAGCTGAAGATGCAGAGAAAGAACTTGTTGGAGCAGAGCAGCTGCAACCAAGAGCTGATGTTCTTCCAACAGAAGAACAAGAAGAAATTATGGCGCAACAACCTCCTGATCTTACATCTATTAGAACAAGAATGATCGAAATTGTCAAAGTTCTTGAAGATTTCAAGAATATGGGTGCCGAGGGACGTTCAAGAACAGAGTATGTTGACAGATTATTAAAAGACATCTGCGAGTATTTCGGCTATACGCCTTTTCTGGCCGAGAAACTTTTTAATCTATTTTCTCCTCCAGAAGCTTTGGAATTCTTTGAAGCCAACGAGATTGCAAGACCTATTACAATTAGAACAAATACTTTGAAAACTAGAAGAAGAGATTTGGCACAAGCTTTAGTGAACAGAGGTGCCAATCTTCAACCAATTGGACCTTGGACCAAAGTGGGTTTACAAATTTTTGACTCACAAGTTCCTATCGGTGCCACTCCTGAGTACCTAGCTGGCCAGTACATTTTACAGGCAGCTTCTTCGTTTCTACCCGTGGTTGCCCTGGATCCTCAAGAAAATGAGCGTATTTTAGATATGGCTGCCGCTCCAGGTGGTAAAACGACCTATATCTCTGCTTTGATGAAAAATACTGGTTGTGTTTTTGCAAATGATGCAAACAAGGCAAGAACCAAGTCTCTGATTGCCAATATTCACCGTCTTGGATGTACAAATACCATTGTGTGTAACTATGACGCACGTGAATTCCCAAAGGTGATCGGCGGATTCGACAGAATTCTCTTAGATGCTCCTTGCTCCGGTACTGGTGTCATTGGAAAGGATCAATCTGTTAAGGTTTCTCGTACAGAGAAGGATTTCATTCAAATTCCACACCTTCAGAAACAATTACTACTTTCCGCGATTGACTCTGTGGATTCGCACTCCAAAAGTGGTGGCATAATTGTATACTCAACGTGTTCTGTTGCAGTCGAAGAAGATGAAGCTGTTGTAGATTATGCTTTGAGGAAGAGACCGAATGTCAAGCTTGTGGAAACTGGCCTACAGATTGGTAAAGAAGGGTTTTCAAGCTATAGAGGTAAGAAATTTCACCCAAGTGTAAAGTTAACCAGAAGATATTATCCTCATACCTATAACGTTGACGGATTCTTTGTCGCTAAGTTCCAAAAGATTGGCCCATCACCTCATGATGACAACCAAGCTACTCCTAGAGAGAAGGAACTTGCTGCAAGACAAGAAGCAGTGGAGGAAGGCATTATTCATTCAGATTTTGCTTCTTTTAACGACGAAGAGGATAAGAAATATATTCAAAAGTCACAAAAGAATAGTTTATTGAAAAAGGGTATTAACCCCAAGGCCACCTAGGAAAACGACAGAGTCTGCAGAGCTCCTATTTTGGGTCATAAGTCTGAAAGGAAGTAACTTTCAGGCGAGATGTGCAACGGACTAAGTGTATAAATGTCATTACTTATCTTGCATTTTTATATATGATAGAACAAGCACCATTTTGTATAGTACATTAATTACGAATTCCAGTAATACAAACCATTTTCGATATAAATCACGCTTTATATTTGAATTGCAATTCTATTCATTCAAAGTAGTTCATATTACCCAGATTATGTTCTTTTATGTAGTCAGGACCGTATTCCTCATACTGTTGTTTTGTCACAAATCCCTTTTTGAACTCTTCTGGATTTTGAGCTAGTTTTGCCATGCCTTTCCAGGAATCCAGAGCAGGCTCGCTACTAATATTGATATCAAAAGGAGTAGCAACAGGAAGGAACTCTTTGAATTCTCTTACTATTCTTTCTTTTATGCCCGGGACTCTAGCGTTTCCTCCCGTTATCCAAACATTAGACGCCATTACAGACGTTGTAGCGCTGAGTGCACGCTGCGAGGACCCAAATTTACCTAAAAGGACATTTTGACATAGCTCAGGAATCCCAGCCTGATCTTCACCACCCATGGTTGGCTGGAATAGAACTTCAGGAACACGTATACGTTCAATATTCAGGTGGATTTGATGCTGTTCGTGTGAATTTTCGCTATCGTGTGGTCGAGGGCCTCTCAGAAACAAGTGCAAAATCGAGTTGCGCCAGTCATATTGTGCATCCATAGTGTCTTCTTCTGTGAAATTGGGGTCATGCTCTAAAAGCATACCCTCTATGTCAACAATCTCCTTGTATTCTTCTTCTATTATCTCTTCAAGGGCTTCCGGATTTTGGGAAATAGCATTGTAGACCGACCAATCATCATCGTTAGCGCCAAATGTATCATTAGGGTCGTTGTCAATTGTAGCCTGCTGTCTAGTTCTTTTCGAACCACCCCGACCGGAATCTTCAGCTAAAGTCGCTAAATTTTTCATTCTATTTTGAGACATCTGGGACTTACGATCTTTCATCTCTCCCTTCATCTTGATTTTTTCCTTTCTTTTGCTGACAAGCTCATTCAATTTTTTCCTCTTGTCCTTTACCCACCCTTCCAAGTCGGTTTCTCTCCATTGCTTGTCCTTAATTTTTCTCTCTTGCTCCTCTTGCGCCAGCCTTTCCTTTTCTTCCTTCGCTTTCTTTCTTGCATCATAGCTGGCTTTCAATATCCTTTGCTTTCGTTTTTCTTTCACTTGATCTTCAGTTAACTGATCATCCGCAATATCTAACAACTCGAACTTATCTTCCGTTTCTTGCTCTTGATCCACTTCATCAACATCTTCGGCGTTCACCACTTGGGACCGCTTCAGTGATCTCTCCAAATTATAAAGGTATTTCTTAAAGTCTCTTTCATCATCAAATCCAGCATTTTGTAAAATGGACAAGATCTTTTTTTTCGGCTGATCCTTTAATTGGTCTCGCACTTGACAATAATACTCGAACTCTTCTTCCTTTTGTACAAGCCTTTCAATTCGTTTTTGCTTTGCTTGCTCCTGAAGCCTTTTACCACTTTCTTTTCTCTTCTCAACTTGTAGTCGAAGCTCCTCTTCAGTTTTTTGTGGCTGAACTACTTCTGTGAACGGTGCTTCAACAACAATATTTTTGGATTCCAACTTATCGAGATCAAGAAAACTTCTCAAGTCTTTCTCATAATCCGGTGAAACATAGCAGTAATCCTCATACATTGTTTGAAATTGAAAATTCGAAAGTTTCGTAGGAAAATAAGGATATTTCAGAGAAACTAAATTCGTTAAGTATTCAACAGATTGACTGCCACCCCAGTTTATTCTCTTGGCTTCAGTTAAGATACCTTTGCCATTAACGACCGGAACAACTGTGGTGTCTTCGTTACCACATCCAACGACCAACCCAGTACTTTTCAATGAATTATTGTAATAAAATGAAAACAAAGAGTCAATTCCAAACGTCACTCCTGGAACATTAAAGCCTTCAAAAAGTAGCTGATACCAATTATCTCTTTGGGACTGAACTGTAGCTAGACGCTCTGTCAATAAAAGCGGATTGGATATTCCGTTATCAGCTTGTACTCCAAGATGATTGAACGTATATTCCATAATCTCCTCAACATAATCCCAGTTAGTAATCATAGGTCCATCGAATGGACTCCTGGCTTGGGCGCGTACTGTTTGGTCCAAACAAACGTCATTTCCGATAAAGGTCATGGTCTTGCTCAATTTACGATCTCTATACCTTGTCAATTTATTAGTGAAAACGTGAGATGGCCCCATGAAATTAGTATAACCTGCTCTAAGTTCACTTGAGCCAAAATCGATAGCAATTGGAATTCTAGAATCATAGGTGCCGGGATCGTCAAACTTTTCTTCTTCTTCCATTAATGGAGGATCATCGAGAACGCGCACTCTGAGAGGAGTTAGTGACGAGTCTCTCGAAACGTTAGAGCTATTCATCGTGTTGATGCAATTCCTATGATTCACCAGAGGTTTGTTCACTCTGTCAGTGTCTATGGTTTATATAGACTGTTCAATTTTTTGTCAATCAATACTTAAGGAAAGCATTTGATACTGAAGCGAAGACGGATTTTCTCAAAAGCTAAAACATCAAGAGGAGTACAGATCTAGACAAATATGAAGGGGGAAACTTTACCAACTGTATGTTTATTTCGGACACCTATATAGTTACTTAGTTCTATTTTATCCCCTCACAATCAAATCTAGCTAGAGGATTCAAGTAAATCTGCTCCTCTTCTTGCCTACTATAAGGAGGATCATGTTTTACTTGTACAATTCTGTTATTTACTATACCGTCGATGAAATGAGTTCTCGCTCTCTTCTCCCTTTGGTTCCTTTTATTAATGTATGAAACATAATCTTTTTCATTTAGACAGGCAAGTAAATAGTTTGGGTTTAGAACTATTGCCATGGCACCTTTTTGTCCAAACCCGAACGATGTTAGCATGCAAGCTTTTAAGGTATCAGAATGAAGGGACATTGACGGAAAAACTAAGTGATGGAATTGTTCAAAAGAGTTATCTATGTTATCAGCATTCCTGTTTCCTGGAATGACGGAGTTGTTCATCATTTGCAAACATCCATTCAACATCCAAGCTCCAGCGGCACCTTTTGGATGACCTGTCAGATGCTTTTGAAAGACCGCAATCAAAGGATTCCCCTTCCTTCTTCCCAGATGATCCATCATCTTATTGATGATTTGAGATTCATTCTTTTCGTTTGCTTTCGTAGATGTTCCGTGACAAGAGACGACGCTCAAATCATCGATAGAAAGACCAAATACACTCAAGGCGCCTCTTATGGGAGCAATTGTGGGATCCCCCCTCCAAAAGTCAGACCCCCAATGCAGTTTAGCTTCCGTGATCTGCTTTTCGACCATATGATCCACCAATTCGATATCGGAGCCAAAGAGTATTTCATCCGCTCGCCATTTATATATTTCTTGTTTCCTAGATTCAAACTGCCTTCTTCTGTATTTGATACTCAGCTTGGATAATCCAAAACGAGGCTTTTTTGTCACTTCCCTAGCGCATGTCAAAATACCCTTACCGGGAGCTGGTAATGATTTACTTATTTTATCAGAGGCTGTTGATGTCATTCCTATAACTCCATATACCGGTGCGCCCATTTCAACCGCCAGATCACCTCTCATGATGATCTGAATACCGGCACCTTGAGATTCCATAAAGCCATTTCTTGACGAAGTTGCCGGTCTACACATTTCTCGAGGCTCTCGTCCCTTTTTCGTCTCTTCGGTAGAGTTAGAAGTTGCGCCCATATTGGCAAACTCATGGGAGACATTCTCATGGAAGTCATCTACGCCTCCAACTATGCACACTTTTGCTTTCCCTGACCTAATTGTTTCATATCCTATTTCCAATGACTCCACTGCCGTGGCACAGGCCCCGACTGGTGTCTTGATAGGCCCACTTGATGAAATCAGCAGCATATTGATCCAAGCGGCCGTAACATTGATGAACGTCTCTGGTAAAATATCACTCTGCACTGACTCACCCTTAGTTCTGAGTAGCTGCATAGCACAGTGCGATTTCATCCCCCCTACTCCTGAGCCAACACAATTTCCGACTTCAGATACATGGACGTATTTATACATTTCGTACGGATCTGTAATACCTGAGCAAATTAAAGCTTCGGCTGTAGACACTAATGCGAATAGAGTGATTGGATCCACCTGAGATACTATATCATCAGGGACACCATATGCTCGTGCGTCCCATCCAGTGGGAATTTGTCCGGCAACCATTCTTTCTAAATCTAGTGCTTTTGGAATGTATAGCGATGCCCCTTTCAGGAATCGCACCAGGCATTCCTCATCCTCTAGTAATAACACTTCTACACGATCACCTTGTTCATGTTTATATTGTTCCCCTAGTTCGACGGATGTTCTTATCTGTTGTAAATCTTGGCTTAAGACGACTTCCTGCAACATTTGCTTTCTTGATGGATCGTATCCGCAAAACAATTCAGGTTCAATGAGTCTTATACCCGAATGTTTCAAAATAATGGGTTCGTAGAGCTCCTTGATCTCTAATTCTTGAATTGGAGCTCCTGTTTTGCAGTCGACCCATCCGCAGACTTCATTAGTTTGCTCATGCTTTATAAGCCCCATAATCCATGCCATTTCGATGCAACCCTCCAAAGAGAAAACACCCGTACTTTCCATTTCCCACCTTGTCCTTGCATTACCCCATGGACCGACTTCTGAAAATCCTGTTACCACGACTAGATGACATGGGTCAACAAAATTACTAATATAAGTGCCGTTAAACTCCTTCTGCAGCTCACTGTAGTCTAAAAGTGTCGGAAAATCATTACCTAAATTGCCTCTTGGAGAAATATCGGTTAGCAAATTTGATCTTTGGCAGGTCTGAGTTAATCGATCTGAAAGGGATTCCTCTTCCAAACTTGATTCAATAAAACGCTGTTCTACTACTTCTGATCTCATGGCATTCAACACAGACATTACACATGGCAACATGTGGAGCCCCCCATTTAAATCTGCTATAATGGGAGAGTCTTGCGATAAAGAAACGATATCATACGTGAGTAAACCAATAACATTAAGTGCCATCTCCTTTGAAGAAAACGTACGAATTCCTAATTTTTCTAAACCATTAGCTGTTATGGCCACATCATCAACAGCTTCAGTTGTCCACCCATAAACACATCCGCAAATGCTAATCTCTTTCTTCCAATCTTCCACATGCCACATATCTAGTGCTTTGCCGAGGGAGGAATAAGATTCTGAGAGAAAACCATTAGGATTATCAGAACCAGAAACGGGTGACAGGGGTAATAAAACCAACGTTGGTCTTGTTTCGATCCTTCTATTCTTCTTCTCGCTTACAATACTTCCTAATAAACGACGAGTGTTGAGCACGGTCGACCTTATATTTAGCTCGTCAGAGGAGCTTACCTCTATGGTACTCTTTCCTAATTCAGGAGTGTTAAGTGGCAGTAAATAATCTAAGTCTTGGTAATTCGAGTATACGTAGTGGCATAATTTCTGAATGTCAACTTTAGATGAAGCATTCACTGGCAGTACAACAAGCTTTGAACCCTTGGCTCCGTGTTCGTGATAAATATCCTGAAAGCATCTGGTGGTATTTAGATTGAAGTCATTCGTTGCGACCAGAACGGTCGCCCCCGCTTGAATTAGAGCCTTCATTATTTCACGCACAAAGTCATTACCGATGCCAGAAACTAATAATAATGCCGTTTTTCCTGAAAAACAAAGACCATCTCGACCAATTTTCAATAAATTGTTAAGGTAAATTTGAGTATAGGCTTTGTCATAAACCCAATTTTCATTCGTATTTGAATGCCTTTTAATATGCAAAAACGGAATGACGCCTACTGGTATCGGGAAAGAATCTTTAGGATGTATTTCTTCGTCGAAGCCTAGAGCCTCTGCGATGAATTTATTCTCTCTACTTCCAGAAAAAGCAGATTCCTCATCTGTAGAACTATCATATTCGTCATCAGAGGATGAATCTACTGTGTAATCATGTATAACAACATTCTCTTGTTTTGAATATAGAGGTTTGTTGATGGCGCAAAGAGCATCAGTTACAATCGCCCTGAAAAAAGACGCTATTTGGTCGGAATTTTTCAAAAAAATTAGTAGCTGTTCATATAGTGATTTAAACTGTCCCCATAAATCCGTCGGATTAGAATTTGAAGCTACAAGTGCGTACTGAATAATTTTAGAGTACACTTGAAATAACTCGGTTTCTATTTTGTAATAACTTGATACATCAGTATCTAATTTCGCTGACACAACAGATGAGTTCTTCTGAAAATCGTCCGCGCTTTTCCCCAAAGATATCATTTTAACGTACTGTAAGTGAGAATCCATATTCCCGCTTTCCTTTTCATCACCATTTGTGACTGATGATTTATAGGAAAGCAGGTTACCTGTACAGGTTGGTTGGAGGGGCATCGAGTTCTGGCACTCATAAATAACTCCATTAAGAAATTTTTTCCAACTGCCCTCTTGACATTTTTCCGCAAAGTATTGGAGAAGTTTCAACGATGTATGATCTATACGGTTTAAGATGTTTTTGACACTTGTTTGGATATTTGTGGCAGAAATCTCGGCACTATTAGCTGAATTGGAGTAGACTAGCTGTAATATGTCTTGCCTGACCCAGTTCCACGTAGAATCATAAACGCGAACCTTTGACGGGGAGAACATAAAGTTCGTGGATCCATTCAATAGTTCTTCCCCGAATTCTTCTTCTAATTTAGTAAATTTTTGGTGCATAGTTCGAATTTCTCCCTGCAGAGATAGAACTGCCCTTTTATCGTCGTGCGAGGAACATCTATCACCTAATAGTTTATATTGGCGGGTGTGCATCATGGAAAGCTCGTTACCGAATATATCGTATTCCTCCTGGCTCACAGTTCTAGGTTTGTCATCTTCCAAGGCATCAGAAGTCCCAGTAAAAGTTTCACTGCAAACGACAGACACATTTTCCGCTTCAGCGAACAAATAGCAACAATCATCAATGAACTTTTCTGTTGATTTCTCAGACTTGGGCAGGTTACTTGAGCAATTGGTAGAATATGCCATGAAAAGTAATAGCGGATTCGGATCTACCATGGACCAATTCTGGGTCAGATAAGATCTTAGATTGGCCAGAGTAGATAAATGTCCTCTTAGATTTCTGGCCACAAAATTTATAACACGAGGAAGTGTCACAGGCCCCATTTTATGCGCCTGTAATTCCGAGCAGAGTTCAAATAGTGGCCTATCTTCGATATTATCATCATTTAAAGATTCAAACTCCCTCATTAAATCTGATTTTATTTCATTTTGTAGCGTAGATTTACCTTTCGATAACTCTTTCAAAGATTTGTTCAAATTCACTTGGAAAACTTCTACCCCTGGTAGTTTGCTTGAAATGATCGCCTTGACGATATGGGTCGCATTTAGTCTAATGTCAAGACTTAACTTATAGGCCGAATTGGGACCCAAAAGACTGGCGGAAGAAACGAATATGCTTGAATCATCAACAAGCGTTGTACTTTCGCTGATGGTCTTATTCTCTTCCTTTTTAGTAAGAACGATAGACGGCTCTCCATTATAATATATCTTATCCAAATGATTTGAAGTACAATATGCGTTTCTCTTTAATAGTGTACCTTCAGCCATCTCTCGAGAACTATTCGCGCTAATGGTCCTTGTGGCCATGTTAGTCAAGATTGGAGAAGGCCCGACCTCAATGATTCTTTCTGCTTTGAAATCATTCAGGATGACATTTTGGGTTTCTATCCACCTAACTGGCGAAGCAAACTGATACGCTAACAATTCAATAAGTAAAGTGACACAAAGGTCGTCTTTGAACTCCGGCTTGATGTTCATCTCTGAATAAAGATATTAGTTCTCTGCATTGTAAAAAAGAGAATCTGCGAAATGCGATAGCTCACACTGCAAGTGCATTTTAAATACAAAATCGAGCCTTGAGATAGTTGATGGCTAGACTAAGTCTGGTTAGTTCAGTAATCCAACAATTGGAAGTACCAGTTATCTGAAAGAATCGGAGTGGTCAAACCAATGCAGTGTATAATCTGTGATTTCATTGTTTTGTAGAGCAGGACCGTCTAAACTGATATTTTGATATAGACTCAGCCTTTCGTTTAATTTTCAGCAGGGCGTTCGGGGTTATTTGGCTCTTAAACGATGAGCATTGGCCATAACAACGAAATACATGCTGTGAACTACTAATGACATTTCCAACAATTGATTTGGTTGGATTCGCACCACCATCTTAGAGAGATCTCAAAATTTTCAACAGCAAGCACAAAAGCCAGATTGCGCAAAGCGAAGCCGAAGCCGATTTGCGCAATCTGACGCTTTTCCTACTCATTCAACTGCAAATCCAACTGGAGACTTGGGGGAGGTGAACCGAAGATAGGTGCAATTGCAAGTTGAGTAGTTCCCGGCTCCTCTTTCATAACATAGTAATTCTTAAAACTAAATCTTCAAAAATGAGAAGGCCTCCACCTGTGCGGCTGGGAAGATTATTGCGTAGCGGTCAAGCGAACCATTAATGCAACCAAGTTCCCCCGAGTTCCAGTTTCTGGTTGGGTCTTGTTCTTTTTGGAGAAACTCTACATTGTTACAGTGTGTCCCGCAGCACCGTCGGCGGCTAGGTGGATTTCGTGCTTTAAGGTTTTTGAGTCGAAATAAACGAAAGAGTGACACCTTTTCCTATGTTCTGCAATACCAGGTGCGAATACGGGGCTTTATGGAAGAAAGGCCAAAAAATAGCACTCCACCTGGGACCTGGTCCAAGGAGTGCTAATTTGCCCAGTATATCTTCCCAACCAGCTACTTTTTTAACTCCAACTCCTTAGATGCTCAGAGGTCATGGACCGATCATAGAACCATGTCTGTACACTATATTTTCTGCTGTCTTGCGGCGAGAAGGCCACTTTATCTTCTTCTCAAGTTTCAAGCCCCACGAATTTCGGATGCCAACAATTTCTCTAATTGATGAAGGTGAGCCGCCTAGATCTCCTCTGATTTGGACAGAGCGTTGCGTCAAAGGCTCTGAGATTAATGGCGCTACTTCCCTAACATTGCTTGAAGACGGTGCCACATGATTCTCCGCAATAAGCCCACTGAATAATTCAACGTCCAAATATCTATTCGGACGGAACACCGTAACTGGCCGTCGTGTTTCGCGGTCGGAAAGAAAAATAAACAACCAAAACAAAAGTCAGCTTGGTGCCAAATTATAGTTATTTGTCAAGAATTCTGAACATATTGACTATTGACGGTTGCATTAGAAGTTTAGCAGATCTTTAAAATATAGAGATGTCATTTCTTTGTGGATCATCAAGTGGTTCAAAAAAGCCTATTGAAAAGAAGATCGTCATCCTTGGAGATGGTGCCTGTGGTAAGACTTCATTACTGAACGTTTTCACGAGAGGCTATTTCCCTGAAGTTTACGAGCCAACCGTTTTTGAAAACTACATTCATGACATATTTGTCGATGGCAAACATATAACTCTCTCATTATGGGATACTGCAGGACAAGAAGAATTTGACAGGTTACGATCCCTCTCATACTCTGATACGGACACCATAATGTTGTGCTTTAGCGTAGATTCTCGTGACTCACTAGCCAACGTCCAACATAAATGGGTCGGCGAAATAGCAGACCATTGCGAAGGAGTTAAATTGGTACTGGTTGCATTAAAATGTGATCTGAGAAATAGCGATGCCGAGGCTACGGCCATCACACCAGGTGTCATTCAACAGCAGCGATCTCAGTCTGAGTTAGCAGATAATAGAAACGTTGGAAGCTCCAACACGGGTATGGGAAACTCCCAAAATGATTATATATCGTACGAGGAAGGCTTAGCGATGGCGAAGAAGGTTGGTGCCTTGCGTTACTTGGAGTGTAGCGCTAAATTGAATAAGGGGGTTAACGAGGCATTCACCGAAGCCGCTCGTGTCGTACTTACAGATGATTCAAAGACCAAGAAAAGTGACGAAAGTGGGTCAAGCTGTGTCATTATGTAACCAAACAAAAAAAAATAAGTAAAATTAATTCAATTCTTTATTATAACATAATTAATGGTAATATTTCAATTCGCTATCTAGCTTTTTTATTTATTAGCTCTTCCCTAGGTATATGTGATTTTGATGCTAACTTATGCATGCATTATTTCATTTTTTATTAAGTGTCCTTTCCTCCAAGCATATCTTCCAAATACATCGATGGAGTTTTCCCCCGGTGTCCTTTTGTTTTATTGGAGCTGGCGTCTGGTCTCCCATGCTCTGCATGCTCTGCGAATGAAGCACCTTGTGGTAGAGCAACAGATGAATTGTTTCTCTTGTGGTAGGCATTCACCGGGGTCTTTTTCGGCTTCCTCTCCGGCGACGCAGCTCTTTCCGGTTTGTTCAGATCATCACTGGAAGCCGTCATTGAAGAGGACGATAATGTTTTCGCATGTGTTTCCTGCTCTCTTAACTTTGCGCGACTCCCATGTTGTTGTTGAAGAACTTCAATCGTGGGCGATACGAAGAGCGAATTTCTTTTATAGTGATTTGAGAAACTACCTTCTATAGCACTGGTTTTCTCCAGTGGATTCCCAACGTCCAAGTTTGACTGAAATTCTGGCAAGGAGTCCCAAGAGGTGGAATCTCTCAAATTGCTCTTGCTATTACTACTAGTACCCAATAGGTTCAACTTTGATCGATTTGCAAGGTCGTCATTCGATGCCGATATGTTTTTCATCGACAGAAACATCTCCTTATCATCACCCTGATCGTACCCAAGAGGCGATACTATGTGATTTCTAAATTGACCCTCCAAATTTCCTCGGAAGGCTTTTCTGGCAGTTCGGCGGGATATATAGCTTGTAACAACCCACCATAGGAACGCCGCCGCAATGATTGCTCCGACAATGCTACCAACAGCAATGAAAATGGTACCGTCTGGCCTGTGATTCGGGTTCCATATGTTTGGATTCCCAGCTGCGGAGGGCGGTGTCACCGTCGCAGTGTATGATGTACTGGTATTTGAGCTGCTTTTCGAACTGGATGAAACCCTCGCCGTCGTGGTCGTCGACGTGGCGGAAGTACTAGTTGATAACCTAGGTAGATCTCTCGCGCCAACTTTCATTGTAATATGTAAAAGAAGTTGTTTGGGGGGTCTCTTGGCTCTACATTCCAGCAGTTCTTAATAGTTTGTGTCAGATGTTGCGCTCTGCCTCATATATATTAATACACTGCCTTCCATGCATTACCCGATTCGGAATGATAAAAAATACCCGATTCAAGCATTTTGAAGACATATGGAACAAGACGGAACGTGAGCTCAAAATAGATGTGCATTACCCATAAATCCAGCAGCGATCATCCTGCTTAGTATGAGCACGACTCGAAGAATGGTCTGTGGATGACTATTATCTTCTTTAAAAACCCTCTCTTGTGTCTGTTACGTATCTGAGGATTGGCCGGGACACAAATGAATCAAACGATCAGCTGCGGGAGCACCCTTTGCAGTCTTACTGTCAAAGATATATGCACCGCTCCTCCGTAAGTTGTCTTATTAAATCTTTTGTATAAACGAAATCGGCCTCCCAACTTCTTCACAGTAACCTGAAAAAGATAAGTGGGCGAGACGTAACGAGGATGTCCCAATCAACAAACTATATACCGCCTTTGAGTTTCTCACCTGTGGTTAGCACTGATGTTTCGCTGTATAGGTCGGGGTATCCAATGCCCTTGAACTTTCCCTTCATAAAAGATCAGCTTAACCTGCGAACTATAATATACGTTGGCGATAAAGAAGAACCGTCGCCAGAATATCAGGAATTTCTGAAATCGCAGAAAATCAAACTCCACAATATATACATGGATTCATGTCGCGACCCTGAAATTGATCAGCGAATGAATGAGGTGTTAGAGTTGGTCCTCAATGTAGATAATTATCCCATTCTCATTCACTCAAACAAGGGAAAACACAGAGTTGGGGTCGTCGTGGGTATCATTCGCAAGATACTACAAGGCTGGTCACTTACTGGGATATATCAAGAATATGGTATATTCTCAGGCGGCCTTAAGGGTGAGGCCGATCTGGAATATGTCACGATGTTCGAAACCCACCTTGATGTTCCCAAAGATAAAATTCCCAGGTTTGCGGTTTTTTGACCTGTGAAGGCGAAATGACTGTCTTTTTTCAAGAGTTCCTCTCTCTGAGTCATATGAAGAAAAAGTTTTGTAAAAGATTCAGTAGTATAAAGTATCTCTTAGAGCTTAAGTACTTGTTTGTAGATCGACACAGTACTGATTGAAAAATTTGAATACTCATTGAAGAATGACCTTTGACCTCGAAACAATTGTTAGGCCAAAAATTTATAATTTGGAACCATATCGTTGCGCAAGAGATGATTTTCAGGAAGGTATTCTCTTAGATGCCAATGAGAACGCACATGGTCCAATCCCAAGGGAACTGGCCTCTACCTCATTACACCGCTATCCTGATCCGCATCAAGTCGCTCTAAAAACAGCAATAGCGGGCTATCGTAATAAAACGAATTCTAATAAAGATGTCGAAGAGCCTTTAACATCTGAAAATATCTGCTTTGGTGTGGGATCTGATGAAAGCATTGACTCCTTAATCAGAGCTTTATGTGTTCCTGGAAAAGACAAAGTTCTGGTATTGCCTCCAACTTATTCCATGTACTCTGTTAGTGCCACCATCAACGATGTCGAAATTGTCACTTGCCCTCTGATTGTTGAAGACAATTCTTTTCAAATAAACCCCGAAGCTATACTAGAAAAATTGAGTAATGACAAGGGAATCAAAATCGTATACGTAACGTCTCCAGGTAATCCAACAGGTGCTAAAATTGATACTGAAAGAATCAAGAAAGTATTACAAAACTGGGACCAAGGTATGGTGGTTGTCGACGAAGCTTACATTGATTTCTGTGGGGGATCCACCGCACCATTAGTAAACCAGTACCCAAATCTTTGTGTTTTGCAAACATTATCCAAATCTTTTGGATTGGCAGGCATAAGATTGGGCGTCACATTTTCGTCAAAGGAAATGTCTAACATATTAAATGCAATGAAAGCACCCTACAATATCTCCTCAAATACTTCAGAGAATGGTTTGAAGGCCTTCGAAGAAAATAACTTGAAAGCAATGGAAGAAAATTCTAAGATGATCAACAAGGAGAAGATGCGCCTCTTGAAAGAACTCACCTCTTTGAATTACGTGGATGATGAGTACGTTGGTGGATTGGATGCCAACTTTATATTGATTAGAATTAATAAAGGTGATAACGAATTAGCAAAAAATCTCTACCATAAACTGGCTACGGAATCTAAAGTCGTCGTGAGATTTAGAGGTACTGAATTAGGGTGCAGCGGGTGCCTGCGGGTTACTGTTGGCACGCCTGAGGAGAATGACATTTTAATCAGAGAATTTTCCAAGGTTCTATCCCAGTTAACGTCAGCTTGAATGTTATAGATGCTATAAATGCAACTTACAGTTGATCAGCAAACATAGCTCATTATCTGGTTGTGTTGATGGGATTATCTATTTAAATAAAAACTAGATAGAGGTACCAATTTGAAATTCTAGCCAATACTTATAATGCTCTTTTTTTGAAAATGTTTCCAAACTGTCTCTTTGTGTTTAAAAGTAGACCGACTTCAACTACCGTAGTTTCAATTACCTCACTTTCGACTTGCGGGGCGTGAACTTCTTCGTTCTCTTTGATTTTATCTGAAGTGCTTCTCAAACTTAGCCTTCGAACGTCTTCGCGCAACCGAACAATGTTAGAAACCAAATCTGGACGTTCAGAGAGTTCTTTTGATAATTTTTCGACAAAGGGGTTCCCTTCCAATTTTTCGTCTTTCACTGAGCATAGTTTTAGTATCTGCAATGATTTTCCAATACTGTTAAGTCTCTCTGATACCTCCGACATTTTCCCCCGTAATTGAGATTGCATCTTCAGTTGATGGTATTTCAAATCGCTAAGTTCAGGTTTTGTTTCGTATGATTCTAATTGATCGAATACTTCTTTTAACCTCGTCATGTCATTTGACAAACTTTGAAACTGTTCGTCACTCAACCCGCAAATGTCGTCTTGAATGTTCCGTATATCTTCGAGCGAGGAGAAACTATCCTTTCGACTAATAATTATATCATTCAATTTTTGAGCCTCTGATATTCTCCAAGTATATAAATTCGGTAAGGTTCTCACAGAGCGCCCATGTAAATCATCCAATGACTGATCATGGATGAAATCCTTTGTGTTTTTTATGTTTTCCAAAAGAACATCTATCTCTGCACATATCAGATAATAGCTCTTCTCTATTGACCTTGTTGTCGAATTGTTCGAGTGATATTTGATTTGGCCCAACTGTGCACCGGTTAAGTACTTCTTCAAAGGATGGGGTAAATGCTCAAGTGCTAAATACGCTTCGTCTTCTTCGAAGGCTTGCACATCAAAATCACTTAGCTGTAAGGGCTCAGTTTGATTGCCCTGTGGTATCATATCTGGAGTTGCTTGAACAGCGAATTCGGTTATAGCAGCCGTTTTAATTCGAGAACCGGTACCAGGTCTTTCACGAAACGTAGTACCTTGGTCACTCTCGATAGCACTCTCCAACTCGTCTTGGGTTATATCATCCAAAGCATCATATGACTCTTCGCCACTAATATTTTCAGAATCCGAAGGTAATCTGCTTCCCTCAGTTTCTTCGTCAGTCGACTGACCATCATCATGTGTAAGTATTTCTTCTTCTTCCTCTTCTTCTTCTTTGTCTAAATGCTCTGTTTGAGACGAACCCTTTTCGCCCTCTTTGGTTCCGAGTTCCAAATGTTGATTAGTCGATGGCATGGCTTCGCCAGGCGTCCCGAAATGGCTTTCTACGTTTTCTGATAAGTCATTTTTGTTTGTTGCGCTTACGGGTAGCTCCTCTGAAGCGGATATGACATCTGGTGTCCCGTCGACAGCACTAAATGTACTTGCAGACCCTGATTCGTTGCTCAAACCAGCTGGCTCTAAAATCTCATTCTTCGAGCTGTTCAAATTAGCAAATGACAACCCGGAGGACGATGCAGAGTTAAGATCACCAGCAAAAGATGAAAATGGAGATTGAGATTTATTTAGTTTTTCACTTATCTGCTCAAAGTCCGGAGTATGGAAATTGTTCGCTGCAACGTTTGCATTTTCTTTAATGCGAGCAGTAATTGAAGAAATGGAGTTACCCTTGTCTGAACCTGCTCTTTTCCATGAAGCGCCCACCGCTGGAACAGATGGAGTGTTTTCAATAGTGCTATCAGAAAAAGTTGTTGACCCGTTTTCTTCTGTATCACTATTTTTCTTATTTTGAGACTCTTCGCTAAGTGAGCTGTCACTTTGCGCAGCGCCACTTGAGCATACAGACTCCTGTTCAGGCTCGGATGCACTGTCATCTTCTACATTTGGACTGGACTCTGTCTCTGAATTAGAAAGACCTTCACCTCTAGACGCTACTGACAAGGTTTCATTTGGCTCAGCTAAGCCAAACGCTGTCTTATCGGACTTCTTTGATCCTGGAGCTGTTATCTCCGAAAAATCAGAAGAGTTAATATGCCTTGTGCCATCCTTGGTAGGAGATTGAGTTATTTGAATAGGGTTGTCGACAGAAGGTTGTCCATTGAATGATTGAGCGGATTCGGGATTAGGTTTTTCATCGGGTAATTGTTCGTCACTTTGGGATTTAAAAGAAGACTCGAAATTTGACTTCGACTTATTTGTATCAGATAGTCTCGAGGCGGATTTATCAACAGCGATCTCGGGATTACTATTACTCTCGTTCTGCGTCTTGTCGGAACCTTTCTTTTGCAAGGAAAGAGCTGCAAAGGGCGATTCTTTATTTGAAGAAGAAATGAAGGGATTTTCTGCTTTAGGACCGTTACCAGAAAAGTTCGCGAAGCCACCGAATAATGGCTTATTGGAAGCTGTAATAGCTGGCAGATTTCCTGAGGATAGCATGCCAAACGAAGGTACTGATCCTACATCACCGAATGACGATTTGCCGAATGTTGAGCCTGACTCCACGCTGCCTAAAGACCCTTTTCCCAATGCAGACCCTGTATCTATACTCCCAAAAGATGGTTTACCAAATGCTGATCCTGTGTCTTTGTCAAATGCTGAATTAGATTTTGTACTGCCGAAAGATGGCTTGCCGAAAGTTGAGCTAGGTTCCGTACTCCCCAACGATAGTTTTCCGAATGCTGAGCTAGATTCCGTGCTACCAAAAGACGGTTTGCCGAAAGTTGAACCAGCATTTGTACTAGTGAACGGCGATTTGCCGTATGCTGAGACTGATTCCATGTTACCGAACGGCGCCTTACCAAACAATGGATTAGATTCTTGGCCGGCGATTGACGGTTTGTCAATTGTAGATCCAGTTCCTGCACTGCCAAAAGATGGTTTGCCAAACGTTGAGCCTGAATCAGTGCTACCAAACGACGGTTTGCCGAATGTTGAACCAAAATCGTCATTTCCCAGCGATGATTTACCAACTGCTGAACCTGAATCTGCACTACCGAAAGATGGTTTGCCTAAGTGGGGGCTCGATTCCGAATCCCCGAATAGTGGCTTACCAAATGCTGAACCAGCGTCTGCACCACCGAAAGATGGCTTGCCGAACGTAGAGCTAGTACCCGCGCTCCCGAATAATGGCTTGCCGAACGTAGAGCTAGTATCCGCGCTCCCGAATAATGGCTTACCAAATGCTGAACCAGCGTCTGCACCACCGAAAGAGGGCTTCCCGAAAGCGGAGCCAGTCTCTGCACTCCCGAATGATGGTTTACCAAATATTGAGCTTGCAGTCGCACTTCCGAACAATGGTTTGCCAGATGCACTGTCTGATTCCGTACTACCAAACGATGGTTTACCGAATGCAGAACCAGTGTCTTTACTGCCAAAAGATGGCCTGCCGAATGCGGAACTAGATTCCATGCTACCGAAAGATGCTTTATCACTCGATGAGCTAGATTCTGTACCACTAAATGATGGATTACCGGATGCTGAAGCGGGATTTACACTTCCAAACGACGGTTTGCCGAATGCTGAGCCTGATTCCACGCTGAGCTTTCTACCAGCTAGAAATGGATTTTCCTTCTGGGAAGCAGCCATAGCCAAAGGTTGCGATTCTGCGGCAAGAGAATTGTCCCCGATATTCAAATTGCCTAAAGATACGTCATTGGTAGGTGTGCTCGTAAAGTTTGCTGATTCAGACGCGCTTACATCTATTTTTTGTTTGTTTTCTAGCAGTATACGCTCTCTTAGCGCCCGCACATTAAACTTTCCTTGCTTGATGGCCGACGAATGATATAATCCTACGACTTGAATACTGCCTTCATTATTTAAAATGTAGAGTAGCGGTAGTTCTTCAATAGCATCCACCCCTGGGCAAGGATTGGTAATAGTCCCAGTTGTTATTACATCCAGGGAGGTTCCTATAGGATTAGTGTCGTTATCTGTGAGCTTACTTATTGGAAGGACAGCTCTTTCGCTATCCTGAGATGGCTGTATGACTTCCTTTGAATCCCAAATTGTTACCTCGCTTGAGCAGGAGGAAGCTAGGATATTAACTGTATTGCAGTCAGGTATTAAATCTGGCAGCGCGGTATTATAACAAGTCGGAAATCTAAGAACTGAGCCAAATGCTGGGACGATATCAAATGATTCTTGAAAAATAGGTTTATCACGTGAATTATCTAAAATAAACGTCTTATGCTCGTACATTACGTCTTCATCAGATTCTGAGTTGGGTTCTCCATATATCAGTAGAAACTGATTGGCATCGAGAAAATTGATGCTGAGAGGCAGGTGTTGATCTTGAGAAATGAGATTATCTGGGGTGAGGATCTGATAGTTATTGGTGATAGCGCCTGCCGTCTTCTGATCAAATTTGTATGAATTTATAGAATAATCACTGCCAAAGGTGCAAATATCGCTGCCATATATATCAAAGGACGAGATAGATCCTAACAGCTCCACCAAATTACCCGTGCTGAGCGTGTAACTGTGTAGTTGGCCATCCCCATTCAATACCAATAAACTTTCCAAACGTGTCGCCCAACATGCTTTGACAATTGCGGAAGGAAACTTGTATACCAATTTTAACTCGCCCAGCAGCTTGAGATTTAGAGAGTACACGGTACCTTCCTTGTCAACGATGATGGCTGTATGTTCAGAGATTATTCTTACCATTATCACATTCTGCAAATCTCCTTCCCACAGAAACGTGAAACCGGAGTCAGAATCATTTTGAATAGAGTCCCTCAGTATCTGAAGTTCGCCAAAGACAATTTTGCCTCCGGAGCAGGCGATAAATTTATTCTGTTCATTTGAAATATCGAAATTTTGCAATGAAGCAAACGGTAATTTTTCGTTATAAGATGGCAAAATTGTCGATTGGCCCAGTTTCTTGAACCCAAAGTCCTCTGACGTGACTGTTCGCACTTCTTCGCCTACAGAGCTCATGTTTGGATCAGCAGCCTGTCAAATTGCTTCCCTCGAATCTTCTTGATGAAATAAATAACAGGACATTGGACCTTCACGTTTGATTTAGCCCTCGCTCTTCGATACGAAAACAAGATGAGCAAACGCATCCGTACACCACGATATACCTTCCTAAGTATAGTAGATTTTACATTACAAAACTAAACATGTTATATATGATGTGGCTAGTGGATGTTTAAGCAGAGAAGGATAGAGAGCCACCCAACTTGTGGACTGGTTCAGCCAAGTTCAAGGCGTTGAAGGAAGCACCGACACCTAGAGTGACACCTGGTCTCAATTGCTGTTTGTAGGCCAAGGCGACAAGACCGGAATCAGCAACCTTAGCTTTGACTTGAGAGGTAGCGTCTGGCAAGTATAGCGTGGCAAACTCGATGTTGACGTTGGCCAATTGCTTTGGAGTGGACACAGCCTTGGCACCAACTTGCAGAACAGGGCTGACCTTTTGGAAGAAGGAGACAGTGGTCAACTGGGCATTGTTAACAGATAGTCCCAACGAGTAGTCACCTGCAGAGTAACCCAAGGCGACAGCGTAACGTGACAAGGAGCCACCGGTGATGTCGTAGCCGATTTCGGCACCACCAACGATACCCTCGTGGGCCAGTGTCAAGTCACCAACAAAAGAAGGACCCTTAAGCAAGTCAAAAGCACCTCTGGCCGTGAAAAAAGGTTGCACAAAGTTGACATTCAACTTGGCAGCCTTGGAGACACCTGGAACCAAAGATGTGACCAGTTCGCTCTTCAAGCCTGGGGTCAAGTCGGTAAGCTCGATTTTGGTGTTCAAGTTGTTGCTGTTAGACCAGCCTTGAGTAAGGGTCAAGCCGGTGGCTTTGTCGGAAACCTTGGTCTCGATGTTGGCAGCCAATGGACCATCCTTGACGGTCTGCTTTGCCTTCAAGTCGAACTTGACACCATTTTTGGCAATGGTGCTGACGTCTAATGCCGCAACACTGGAATGGTAGAAATCCCTATTCAATAGATCATTGATACCTTTGTTGATGTCAGAGAAAAATGGTGGAGCCATGCTTGCAACGTTGTATGAATATATTAAACTAGATTGATCGATTCGAAAATCGTCTTTTCCAACAAACCTTCCCCGGGGGTAAACACGCTTAATGGCACTGGCGAGTCCTTGTTCCTTATATATGCCGAAGCTGTTCGTACAGAATCGCTTCACTCTCCGCCATTTAAACGTGTTTTAATTTGTCTACAAATGTTGAATAAATTAGCGTGTGCATTGTGGCGGCGAATGAATGGCTCCCCAGTATGGTATTCCTCCGGCAGGTGCGCGTCCAACACGTTCTGCTTACGTGCAGTTACTTCACATGGCGGCATCTTGGAGGCCGCCCTCGGCATTAGGCACCCGTGCACCCATAGAAATGCGCATTTGTTGGGGGCTCCGTCGATGATGATATTTGACATGGAAATCAAAGTCCTATTCGTTGCAAATGATGTTTTCTCAGCGCCGGGTAACCTATCTTTGCTATGGGCCGGCTTTATTGTTTGCGCGCAGGGGAGGGGACACGCAGTGATGATCATCACTATAATCGGTGGGTATCTGACATAACCCAAGAGAGCAGGAGAAGTGAAGTCGAGGTGTGGCTAGGGTCAAACCATGAGTGAGGATGACCATAAGATTACGGTGGAAACTGAAACTGTAGAGGCGCCTGTGTCCGGGCTGCTAATGTCCAACACCGACACCAACAGACCGTCGTCTGTGAAGCAGAATACCATTGGTGGACCTGGGCCGGTCGATGCCGAACATACGATGCACGATGATAACAACGGTGCTGCAGTGTTGGCCAATGCTAACCCGCAGCCGAACGCGGGTCTGGCTTGGGATGCCCAATCAGTCCCGATGAAGAATAGCAAAAGTGGCTCTAACATGCAGCCGACGCTGATACACGAGGGCATAACAAGCAGCAATACCATACCCGGTACGAACATCAATTTGATAGATCACAATCCACTGTCGCCGCACGTCACTCAGACGTCGTTGCGAAATAAAAAAAGCTCACTGCTCATAGATTCGTCCGTGAATAGCAAAACCAAAAAGGGCAAAGAAGCAGAGGAAGTACCGAAGCACTCTAAGGGCGGGGGCAAAAATGATGCCAGCTCTGTCAGCGCCACATCCGTGGAGGATATTCACAAGGACTCGGATCAGCATCCTCTACATAATGTCGCAAAAGCCTCGTCTGAGAATGGCACAGCTGCTGCAACCCCTTTGATGTTGCCTGCAGCGGCCACGAGCGTCGATCCGAAGCCTTCAAAGATCATAGAGCGTTCCAACATGCCGTTAATGAACTCTAGAGAGATTTTGTTGGAGGATAGCAGACCGATGTCCAATAATCACAGTAATCCAGGTGTGAGTAAGAACGCGGCGCTAGTCAATGGCAGCGACAAATCCTCGAACCTACGACAGAACGCATCATCCACTCATCACGGCGACGAGGGTGCTCATGACATGGAGTCTCTCAATAAGCCCACGAAGGCGGATTTCTTCGCTGCAAGATTAGCATCCGCCGTGGGCGAAAATGAAATTAGTGACTCTGAAGAGACCTTCATCTATGAGTCAGCCGCCAATTCTACCAAGAACACGGTGGCGCCAATTTTGATTGATGGTCAGCTGGATCAGCAGCAACATCACCAGCAGCAACATCACCACCCAAGCCACGGAATCGCCGCCAAAATGAGCGTTCCGGTGCTGAATAACAATGCGAAATTGCTCACGCGGCTGAAAGACACCAGGCACACAAGTTTAAGTGCACTTCCCATTACTGCTTCGGCTAAAAATCCGACGCCGACCCAATATACAACCATGTCCAACGCGAATACTAACACCATCGCAGCGTTCCTGGCCAATACAAGTACCAACGCTACTCAAACAGATGATCTGAGGAGCATGAACTCCGTCAACCGCCAAAGTAGCAATAATAAGCAAGTTGACATACAATCGGTAAAATCTTTCGTCTCAGAGCCACGGTCGCCAGACAAAAGACTGAGCTTGATATCATTGGCGAAGGGCAATAACACAAGCAATATCAGCAGCAACAGAAACGGGACTCTAGCTGCAGGCAACTCTTCATCATCTCGGAAACCTTCGGTGTCTAACTCTACCTTGAGACAGGTACCTTCATCGCAGCCCGCAGGTGGCAGGTCTAAAACTAATCCCAACGAAGCTCTCGGGGGAAGCTCGCACAACGGAAGCAGCATGAATAATATCAAGAGAAACCTGAGAACCACTGCTTCAAAGATCTTCGACGCCAACGGCGCGCCACTCAGGAGGTACTCGGGTGTTCCGGACGATGTCAATCTCGAGGATTACATCGAGCAATCCAACGGTCATTTGATGACCACAACATCAAGCAGCATTAAGAGGGATGACAAATTAAAAGCCTATATGGACAACATCCATTCCAATGAGTTCAAGCGGGCCAGTCATGACTTGACAGATTTCGATCACAGAAGTGCCATTCAGGAAGAAGAGGGTGAACAAGATAATGAAGATCCTGATGAAGACGACATGCATTCGATGTTCTATTATAATCATAGGGGTGACTTGGAGGCTAGACCTCAAATCTCAGACTATGATGAGGATGGCGAAGAGCTAGAGGACGACAATCACGATGATCAGTATTATGGATATCCATACAGTAACGAATATACGCAGGGCAATAACAGCAATGGAAATCTCAATAGGCGCGGGAGATACTTTGGATCACTACCATCAGTTCTTCAACCAAATAACTTCAACAACGCGAATGTTGGATCCAATCCGGCGCCAAATGCAAGCGAGCACACGCCTTTGAAAGCTAAAGACAAATTTCTCAGAGATCAGCTGGGTTATTCGCCTCATAATTTTTACACAAGGAAATCTTCGTGGGCCAAGATCAAACACTTCATATATTTTACATTCATTGTCGTTTCACTGCTCACAGTCGGATTTATTCTTGGTTTTCTGTTGGCAACAAACAAAGAATTGCAAGACTTCAACATTGTTATCATTGATAACATTCTCTCAAGTGCTGATGAATTGCTCTTTGATATTACGGCCACTGCATTCAATCCCGGCTTTTTTGTTCTTGAAGTTCAGTATGCTGATTTGGATATTTTCGCCAAGAGCGCATACCTTGAGAAGAATGACGGCAGTTCAAAGGATAAGCCGCAATCAACTGAAACTGTTAGGCTTGGTAATGTCTCCAAGTTGGAAACTCCATTAAAGTTTGGTGGTGGTTTTTTCAAAAGAAACTACGACGTTGCTGTGTCTAGTGTTAAATTGCTGAACCCTGGGTCAAAGACAGATCCGTTGAATGGTGAGGAGGGCATTTCGTTCCAGCAGGATAAGGATCATGATGCTGAAAAATGGAAGTTGCTTATTAAACACGAGTATGACCTGATTATCAGGGGTAACATGAAGTACAAGATTCCTTTCTTCAGAAGTGAGAAGTCTATCGCCGTACAAGGCACCGTCGAAGTGCATCCTGGCAAAGACGACGATGACGGTGATCTGGGGCAAAACGGCAACAACCACGCATTCTCTGACCTCCTGTGACCGAACTGGTAGCGTATACATGTGTATACACATTGCATTATTATTTTTAACTTTATTGTTGCATTAGGCCTAAACCTTACATAGAATAAATATCTCTGTAGACGGGCCGGCCAGGTTCGGCTGTCTCATTTCCTCCTAAAAGATGTTTTAGAATTTGTATACAAATTTGTTTCCAAATTTGTTTCGAATTTTACGAATTTACAAATTTGGATTTTCTTTGAAAAATGAAGATTAATCGTTTCTTTATATATCTCTTGAATAAACTGGAAATAATCTTCTCCATTGGGAGCGACAAGAGGGACGGCAGACGAAAGGCACAAAGTATTAGAATTCTGGGTCACTCCTAGGATCACAAATAACACCTTTAAAATATAGTAGAGTTACAGCATTCGTCATACGCATTTTGACGGTCTGGTTAGATATTCTGGAAAAAGAAGCAATATCGGATTTTGGCTGTGTGTTTGCTGCATCTGCAAATAAGGAATCATGGGCAAGGATCATAAAAACAGCACTTTGACCATGTTGAACATGCAATCCAAGTCGCCCAGGTCGCTGCAGGCTAAGAATACCAAGAATTTATCTTTAAACATTAAATACAGCAAGATAGCGGTTGAGGCAGAGAATGTAAGTGACCTACCGACTCTTTCCACCAAACCAGTGGTCATTGAGAATGCTCAATCAAATGCTTCGAGGAGCTTCTCTATAAGTCTGAAAAACGGATCATCGCCTATATCGAAGCGCTGCGATGCATCAATTTACTCTCTGCCCAAGACAGTGTGTACATCCCCATTGTACGCTGCGAGGAAATGTCGTAGTAACACAAGTTTGAATTCACTCTCAAATAAAAACATCAGGCTGCATTCATTATCGCTTTCTGTGAAGACCAAAGAGCTAGAGCCCTCGCCAAACGTAAGAATTCGTTCTCAAACTATACCATCGGCTTTCGAGACCTCCACGCCACAGGTGGGAAGCGAACAACAAAAAAAGACTTGGATAATGCCCGGAAATGTTCATTCAAGCAGCTCGCCCCAGGGTGTCTGTCCATCATTCGGCAGTTTTGACGAAAACACGAATTTCCTATATTCAGAAACCTACAAGGAAAACGCCTATCCCAGTGGCCCCTTATTAATTATACCTCCAGGTCTATATCTTTATTCGGAGCCTAGCTTGGAAGAAGTGATGAGTTTTGATGTGGTAATCAATGTGGCGAAGGAAATAACAAACTTAAAAAATCTGATTCCAGCCCACCGGAACATAGATTACCATCACATTTTGTGGACACATAGTTCCAAAATATCGCTGGATTTGGATCATTTAACGGACCTTATTCATGATTCAATTTTGAGTGGTAAAAGAGTCTTAGTCCATTGTCAATGCGGTGTTTCACGCTCCGCCTCACTAGTTGTGGCGTACATCATGAAGTATCGCGAGATGAGCTTGAATGATGCCTATAGTCATTTGAAACACATAGCTAAAGATATCAGCCCCAACATGGGATTGATTTTCCAATTAATGGAATGGAGTGAAAATTCCTTTAAACTAAGAGACACGGATATGATAGAACGCCAAAATAGCGAACCGGACGGGAGTGATCAATTAGAGGGGCAGCAGCAAAAATCACTCAATGAAGCGGGATCTGATCTGGAAAGTTATGGAATGCCAATTCCAAAGCTCTCCTCTCAAAACAATATATCGTTATCATCTGAAAATACACCTATAACTCCAAGCGATTTCTTCAAAAACACATCATCATCATCAGCATCATCAGCATCAGCATCAACATCCAGTAGCACAATTGTGGAAACTCAGCCACATCTCAAAACTATCGAACTGTCTCCAGATTTAGATAGTTTTTTGCCATCTTATGAAGATGCGGCGGCTACAAACCAGGGACATATTTGGAGTTAGATACTTATTAATAATAACTGACATAGGGACAGAATTGACAACAATTAAAAAGCTATGATCTGTTTTCTGCTGGCCAGGCATAAAAGTATCTTTTTTTGTACTTTGTATTCTTAAATATATATTCAGATTTTGGATAAAGATTAGGTTTCTACCTCTGATTTCCTTGTTTTGTTATTGTTGGTCAACGTACCTCATATTTTGAAGAAATTAAAATAAGCCGCATTGGAACGAAAACTTAGAAGTTGAACCTAAAAAGTCCACAAAGCTTGAACCTAACCTGAAAGTACTACTGAAAATACAAAATACTTTTCAAAAGTAAAGGACAGGGTATGCCAAATACTGATAGTGTAGATCCATCTGTCAAAAAGCGTTCGTTAAGCAGTTACTTGTCTAATGTTACTTCCCGAAGAGAAGAGTTAGAGAAATTGAAGTATGAACAAGAGGAGAAATCCCGACAGGCGGTCCCCAACGAACAGCACTCTGAAGAGGATGAGCAACTTCGAGGCGTCATAGAACAAGGAAATGCCAATGAGGTATTGAAGCACAAGGATTCTCATTGCGAAACACTGAAGGAAGAATCTGAAGTTGCGAAAATTGAGGACAACAGTAATGGCGGTTTGCCTGAAATGAACTCAAGTAAGAGCGAAGAGAAAGATCCAATCGATATCTCAACTGCAGGTGAACACAATGCAATCACAGCCGCTGTTCAAATATCTAATTCATCCGAGGAGGCCAATCATGAAAATCGTCCGACAAACCACATAGATCCTCTTTACAGGGAAAACTTAAAGCCGCAACTCGGAGAGCCAAGTACAGTGGAATATAATAGAGAACTACAACTTGAACGTGACCGAAAGTTCTCGATCGGATCTAAAGAGGATGAAAATAAAGAAAAAGATACTAAAGAGTCTGAAGTCGATAGTGATGCTCCCACTGAACCTGCATCTCCTCCACGTCCAAGGCGAGGTAGATTAATAAGAGGGGATCAACTTCCCTCTTTATCGCCTCGAAATCCAGTTTTTGATAATGAGTCTGATTCTGACTTGTCGGATCTTGACGAATTGAAAAGCGTGCACTTATCAAGTAGTGTACTGCGCGACGATTCTTCTCCTTCTAGACAATCACAGTCGAGATTTAAGGATTTCCAGCAACCGTCGTCTCCTCATTCTCCTAGAAGAAATTCGCCTAAAAAGCTGAAGTCTCACATAGCCACTGCTAAAGCCAAACAAAAAAAGAGTGTGTATAGGGATGCAGGCGGTAGGACAAAGTTGCAAATAGCATGCGATAAGGGGAACTATGAATTAGTGAAAAAGCTGATACAGGAAGAAAATTATGATGTAAATGATCAAGATAACGCCGGAAATACGGCTTTGCATGAGGCAGCTCTAAACGGCCATCTAGAAATAGTAAAACTGTTATCACAGAGTGGAGCTGACATAAACATACAATCTTTCGAGATGTTCAAGGATACTCCACTCATAGACGCTTCTGCGAATGGTCATTTGGAAGTTGTCAGATATCTACTGAGTCATGGAGCCGATCCTACGATTTTTAATGCAAAAGGTTTAACGGCTTACGAGTCAATTGAAGAAGAGTCAGATCTGGACGATCAAGAGAGAGAAATTGTACTTGAAATTAGAAATTGTCTCAGGGCCGCAGCTCGAAAGCGAAAGAATAACGAGCTATCAACAAGAAGATCGTCGGATAATGGTGCTGGAGAGCGGTTCTCGCCCTCCCACAAGAGGCAATCTGAAGAGCTATTGGACGACTATGAGTTTTTTTGGACAGATATAACTTCCAAAGCTGGGAGAGAAAAATTATTTAAAGCTTCAAAAGAGGGAAAATTAGCATACGTCGGAGCGTACTTAGAGAACGGTGGTCGTGTAGATGTTAAGTCATTTTTTGAAGCAGTAAAATTTGGTCACGAAGATATCACCAGCTTGTTCTTGGCGTTTGGTGCACAAGTGAATATGGTTTTAAAAGACGGAACCACGGCATTAATGTCTTCAGTCGGTAGAGGACATGTAGGCACAGCCAAACTTTTGCTAGACGCGGATGCAGATCCAACAAAGAAAGACAAGGAAGGGCATACGGCGTTATACTATGCCCAAAATAGTCTAATGGGGGTCGTCGATAATGAAGAAATTGAACTACTGAAGAAGGCAATAAGAAAGACGGGAGAGAATTTGGATGAAACCTCAGGGGTAGAGAAGAAACGAAAGGCGCCCCCAAAGGTAAAGGCAAAAGCCATTAAAGTTGAACATAACATTAAGGAAAAAGTAAATCAAGATCAGGACGCAGCTCAAACTGACCACTCTAGGGATACGAAAATAAATAAGCATGCAGATGAGAACTACGAGAAAGATGACGCAGCGGGTGACGATGAGGATGGTATCAGTGAGGAAGATATGATAAATGTTGGTCGCAAGAGAAAAACAATATCGCCCTTGCCATTGGAAGTCCGAAGACAAACGTTATCGCCGAAACCGCCTTCATTGTCAGGAATAACGAGTTCAAATGAGAAGTTAGGGCCCACGCTCAAGAAGCAAAAGGTTGAGCCCTCGACAACTAACCCCGGTGTTAAGGTGAATGAAGAATCGCCGTGGGACAAAGAACAGCGGCTCAAGGCTGAAGAGGAGTATATTCAACGGCGACTTCAAAATAAGAAGAAGAAGGAACAAGAATTGTTAAAGAAATTAGCACAAGATGCAGAGAAAAGAGAACAAGAAAAATTCAAACAGAAACTCGAAGAAGCAAAGCTTCTCGAAGAACAGGCGAAGCAAAAGCAGCTGCAACTTGAGAAGGAAAAGGTGGAGGCTGAAATCGTTAGAAGAAAAGAAATTAGGTCAATGTACCCTTTGGGGCTGAAACTGATTAACTTTCAAGACACTGAAGACTATATGGATTTTTTGCCATTGTATTATGTCAGGATGAAAGATGAAAGTGGTAACGACACCGTGTTTGTCTTGGATCTACAAGTATGTGTGATACTAAAGGACAAAAATGTTTTCTCCCCGAACGGAGCTGTAAACGAACGCATCAAAGTATCGTCCAGCTACAAGAGACAACTATGGAACATCCTGAAGTTTATACTCCTTTCTGGGGGTCACCATAATTCCAATACTGGTTATAAATTTTTTGTCGATCTATATGGCAACAGTCTGGGAACAAGAATGAAATTTGAAGCCATGGAGTATGAAAAGTTTTTACATCTGCCCATCAATTGGATCAGATGGGATGATGTCGTGATTGAAGACCCTACGAAGAGACTACGAATCGAGCAAGAAATGTACGAGCTCGCATTGACTGCGACGACGTCTAGAAACAACTTGGTGACAAAGGCTGCGAGAACGAAAACTACAGGCTTGCCGGACGCAGGCGTGACCACACCGAGCATCCTTGAGGCGCCAAGGCCCCCTACATTGCCCACCAAGTTCCAGCATAGGACCTCAACCTCTTGGCTGTCCGATCCTACCGCCGTCCGACTCATGTGGTGAGCTTGACGGTTGACGAACTGGCTAGCTACAGCCAGGGCAGGTTTGCAAGGCCAAGCTAGCGAAGCAGTAGTTACTTTATTCATAGAGTACAATAATATTAACATCGCCTTCTACGAACGACTCTCTTGCGATTTCTTGCAATGTGATTGGCTCCGCACTCAGACCACTGTAAATTTTTTTCAGCCTTTACTTCCGATAGGCGCGACTGCTCTAGCTGATAATATTTGAAGGTTTGACGATTGAAAAGAACCAAGGAGAGTTAATAGATACTTATTACAGCTTTCAGATAATTGCGATCTATCTGGTAAAATAATTAGAGATCATCTGTTTAGTGATAAAGAGAGACTCATTTTCCATACACGATAGGAATATTAGAACAAATATAAGAAATGTTGAGTTCTTTCGGTAGGGTTTCACGTGTTGCCCCAAGTATCAGAAGAGCTTCGACACAAGCTCTTTCGAAAGCTGCCATTGTAGACCTACCAAACAGGTGGGAAAACATGCCAGCCGCGGAGCAAAGCGATATTGTCACAAAGTTATCAGAGCGTCAGAAGCTAGCATGGAACGACTTATCTGATACCGAAAAGCAAGCTGTTTGGTATATCTCCTACGGTGAATGGGGGCCAAGAAGACCTGTTCATGCTAAAGGTGACGGGAGTTATATTGCCAAGGGTGTGTTCATTGGAGTGGCATTATCTCTAGGAATCTTTGCATTTTCGAGACAGTTCGCACAAGAGGCTCCTAAAACCATGAACAAAGAGTGGCAGTTAAAGTCTGACGAATACTTGAAGTCCAAGAATGCAAATCCATGGGGTGGCTATTCTCAAGTCCAATCTAAGTAATTCAGAGGGACGCTAATGATTAAGTTGTCGGAGTACTGACCACTTTACATTTCAATTCAAATTATTATTCAATCAAGAAAAAATACATCAAAGAAGGCATATTTATTCCATTATCACTCTTATTATGATTCGTTTCGACATGGTATAAACAATCTACAATTGTTTTCAAGTTTTAGATTGCATGAACAAACGAATCCCGGAAAACGAAAAGACGACTACGACGTAATAACTATCATTACTATTAGTATTATTATTATTATTCATAAATTATTTTATAATAAACCAATTAGAAAATATTTTTATTTTCATTTGTGGTTATTTTACATCCGGAGCTAATATTCATATTCATGGCTTGTATTTCGTCTTTTGCGATGGGGCTACAACTATTGAAAAATTCTATGGGCTCATCGCTACGATAATTTTTAAACAAAATGGTGAATAAAGGTGTGAAATATGTCATTTTCGTTTGGCTTTAGTTCCAATGATCTCAGCGATGATGAGATTGAGGGAGCTTCGCAATTAGGGATTGTGGGCTCATCGAAATACGTAGGGGTACAAGGTGGTGCCAATCCATTAGATGATATTCGCCTAAAGGAATCTAGCGTCGTCCAACCCAAAGTACACGAGTTGAAGGATATTTTGACAAGCCTCGTCAATGTGCGAGTCTCCTTTGAACAATTTGGGACTCCGAAGCACTCGACTATTCTTTACAGAAGAGAGCTGTTCGATGTCAAACATCAGCTCATGAGTGAATTTGATGACAGTGATTCGCAAAATGTCGAAATGGACATCCTAATGGGCGACACATTTGAGGATCTAAGAAAAAATATTTATGAGGGTGGTTTGAAATCATGGGAATGTTCAATAGATGTTGTTGAAACTCTGACTGAGAACGAATCGTTGTTAACAGATTTTGATTGTGTATTGGAATTGGGTTGTGGAACTTCATTGCCTTCGGAGTACATTTTTCGTCGGTATTTACATGAGAATCGTACCACAGGTTTGAAGCTGATTTTGTCAGACTATAACGAGAGTGTCTTAAGACTAGTAACAGTTCCAAATATGATTATTACTTGGGCAAAGACGGTCCTGTCAGATCAGCAATGGCTCGAACTACAGCAAGGCGAGGATGCTCGCGAGATGCCTATTCAACTCGATGAGCTGCTTTTCACACGAAGTTTGCTAGATGCATTCTATCGTGATATTCAAGCCAAAAACTTCTCGATCGCGCTTGTTTCTGGTACATGGGGCCGTTTATTCAGTCAAATCCTAGATTCTCAAGTATCCATGAATAAAGGCCTTCTTGCTATCACTTCTGAAACTATATACCAGCCAGATAACCTACCTGTCGTTGCGGAGACTCTCATAGAAATCCTGCAAGCTAAGAAGCCTCTGTCTGCAAAAGCGGTTGTTGCGGCAAAGGACATATACTTTGGTGTTGGAGGAAGCATTGTCGAATTTGAGAAATACCTGGAAAAGGAAATCACACATAGGTCATTGGCATTATCCTTTTACACATACAAAGTTAATGCAGGTCTCAGGAGATCAATTGTTTCTATAGAGTAAATTTTATGTAATAAGATTATTTAACTAATCGGTCGAAATTAAAAGTGCGCGTCGCAGCGAAATTTCACTCTACATGGGATAGAACCAACCTAAAAGTGGAGTGAATCTAAGGAATGACAGAAGACTTGGAGGATTTTGAGGCTTTGTTGGATGCCAGTTTTAGCGCTATTCAATTCAGCAATGACTTATTGAAGGCAACCAATGGCGACGCTACCACGTCAGAGTTCGATCTCGAAACGTCGATGAAGAAGGTAAGTTACGACATAGGAGAAGTGGATATGAGGATCAGCGACATCATCAAAGCCAACCCTACTCAGATAATGGACCAAATGTTCAAGGTTAAAGCATTAAAGAAAACGACCGCAGCTGGTCTTAAACCGAGCTTAGAATACCTGGATATGTCCTACCAGAGACTACAAACAGATGTTCTAGAGCCTTACGAAAGAGCGCAGAAATTGCAGAATGTTCTCAGTAAAGTGCATCAAACCTCGATTTTATTACGGGATGGACTTATTTATATTCATTTGGTCAATAGAATTCAATCGCTATTGGACAAACAAAAACCTTTGACTTTTGATAAATCCTGGCAATTGGTTTCTTTGCATTCACAGCTGAGGATGAGTATGGAGGAAAATGCGAACTTAACATCATTGAGGCTAATTAAAAAGTTAGATACTGAAATAGTCACGCCAAATCAGAGAGATCTGTTAAACTTTTTGTCAATAAGCTTAACTCGAGAAACTTCAAATCTCAATAGGAATGGATGTGATAAGGAAACAATCACAAGACTAATAAAATCATTACACGTTCTCTCGAAGCAAGATTTTGTATCAACTATACATAAGATAGTGCTTACTAACGTTGCGGCGAGTGTACAAACATTAACAAAGACTTTGAACTCCATAAAAAATTTCCCGATTGCATTCGAAGACGTCGTAGGAAAGGGTGAAGTCATGAATCTATTAGACAGCATACTGAATGAGGAGCGGGTAGAAAATACTACACTATTAAACGAATATATGTCTCAGATGAGGCCAAGGCCTTTGTCTCCTAGCCAACTTTACTGGAGCAGGGTCGCAGCTACCTTTAAAAAAGAATTTGAGCTCTCATACACCAGAGGAGGGCCTGTTGGTAAATCTTTATCGAAAAACCAAGATATGATAATTAATACTATAAAAACAGGTATGCATAATGGCGATCACAATAGTACCCATCTAGATACAATGATGAAATCTGTCGCCATACTTAATTCCGATGATCTGTAATTGAAGTGAAAAATGCATTGAGTGTGTATCGATATTTATTCAGGTCTAAATCTGGGTCTCGCACCTGCATTTTTTAAAGGGTTTATCGAAGTTTTCTTAGTCTTCTTGCCTCCACGTTTATGAAACTTCTTCTTCATCATTTTCTTGATCTCCTTAGCCTTCGTCTCGCGTTCCAGCTCCCGTTCGGCTCCTAATTTTCTCGCCAGTCTCTGTTTCTTGCCTGGTCTTCTTTTCTTCAATATTCTCTCTCGTAACAACACGCTTTCCACCTCTTTATTATACTTGTCAGCATCTATATGTTTTCCTCTAAACTTTTCCCAGCCCTGGTTTGGCCCTAATTTAGATTCTTTCAATATTAGATCAGGATCTATTGCACTGGCAGTAAATTTCAGCAACTCTTCCCCTGTATTCTCGCTGAAGTAGTAGTTTTTTGGTCTCACTTGCTTGGGCGTCAAAATTGGCAAATCATGTAGCGACACTTTCATTAGTTTGACGTTAGATGCGCTCTCGTGATCCTTATCAACCACCTCATTCTCGACTCCAGTTACCTCAGCCGTTTCAATTTTGCTGGAAGAGAAAAGAGGAAAGTCAAATTCGTCATTTTGGTCATTTGTAAGGTCGTCTTCTTTTTCCTGTACTTCAACAATCTCCAATTCTATCAATGGTAAAGTTTCATTGTATGTAACGTTCTCCCTCTCACGCTCGGACCCTATCTCATCGCCATACAGATCTCTCCGGGATACACTTATCTACTTTGTTAGTATTCACGTTCAGTTTAGTAAATAATCGTATGTTTCTTGGCAACGTACAATTTAAAATCAGGCATCAGTGAGTTTTCCAACTTCTTTGATGTTGTTCTTCAAGAATATGAAATAATTTCATTTTCTATCTTTGTCGGTAGTTTTTCAAATTCAGATCTGAATAATTTTTAAAATTAAAGAAATTGTCTGTAACAATGAGAGATTCGTCGCTCAAACTGAAGCAAATGATTAAGATGTAATGAGTTCATGTTATTTTGATGAATGTAGCTGTTATTTAATACATAGTAAGATACATGAAATTTTAGGGGTGGATAAAATTCATCTATTTTGGAATTTCCATTTCTTCATTAATATGAGTTTGTTAGATCTTGCCCATCATCCAATATAGACATATTTCCCCACAAGGATGACACAATGCAATCACAAGTCTGCTCCTTTTGAAATTAATGAGGTCTTGAAGCTTATTTAGTTATCTTCATTTTCATATTTTGTAAAAATTCACGATAACTTTCACTATTGAGTACTTTGTCTTCAACGAGAGCGCTAGTTGCCCATAATCTCAAAGTAGCTACTTCCCTTGCAGACGCGTGATTGACAGGTTCACTTAAGGAAGCGCCTCTTACAATATATAGTGATTGATATGTTATAACATCGTCGTGCTCCCTGACTTTCGCGATGATATTTCTCAACCTTTCGTTGAACTCAGAGTTTTCGACAAATGGTAGTTCTTGCTTTCCGATTGGAACTTCAAAAATGTCACCAGTTCCGAAAACGTCCATGACTAATTCATTAACAGCATCCCCGCCAACCCACAAGAATAATTCATTACTGTTGTCAATCAAGTATAGTCCATATCTTTCAAATAACGAAGCAGATGCATTGATTGGCTCAGGAAGAACTATCTCTCCATTTTCATTAAAGAAACCAACATCATCTGGCATATCATGCAGTGAATACACTTTCGCGTAAATATTTTTTGTCAAATATTTCAATGGGATGGACTCCAGATTATTCAATGCAGCAGCCCTATGATCACTGGGAACAATGCCAGGTCTAAATGCCATATGTTTGGTCAAAGAATGCACCAAAAGTGGAAACATTCTTAGATTAGCACATAAACGCAGAGGTGCACCCCCGGCGGTGTTAGAGACCACGATTTCCTTTTTGTAAACAGATAAAATATCCTGTACAGATTTGTTCAGATAATCCCTGGCATCTTCGAGGCCGGAACTAGTTGCTTTTTCGACCGCTTTCTGGCTGTAATATGCTGTCATGGCTAATTGATCAGCAGACGCATAAACTTCAGGTAATGATTCAGTGGTTGGGAGGCAAACGGTAATGACTCTAATTCTGCGCTGACCGGTGTTCAATGACAATAAAACAGCTATCTGGAAGCAACAGTAGTCTCCTACGATGGAATCATCCATTGTGACTTCGAAGACATATGATTGATCTCTTGGCATTGTAGAGAAGGCACAAAGATCTGACGAGCGGTTGAAGAAATGACCAAAGAATGCATTCATTCTCAGGCCTGTTGTACCACGAGCTCTCATAACGGTCTCTAAGGATATATCCATGCACAAATGCTTGGAAAATTCATTAGTGAATTTGGTAACATCAGTTAATTTAGCAGCAGAAAAACCAGGATAGAAGTGTGTTTGGCCACCACTATAACGCCCCAAGTTGGACAAGGATGCAACATCCATGTAGTCTTCCGATGCCAGGAACATGTCAACTGTTATCTGAGATTTACTACAATCAATTGTAAAAGTTTTATAGAACGAGTCTTGACAATTGAGTAGCTGTGATGATTCCTTGGAGGTATTGACAACCCCATTTTCATTCCTCTTCTGTAACTTGCCGATTCCGATATTAGGTAAAGTGGAAGAGACGACGATGATTTTGCCTCCAATACCACTGATCAGGTTATACGCGGATTTCAACGCTGGTCCCAAAGCAAATTTACTCATAATATTAAATTGAAATATTTCTGGAATTTGATTCAATAATCTCTCCAAATTGCTTCTGCATGCATTCAATGGTACGACCATTGAATTTGGCCTTGGAAAAAATGGTTCATCCAAATCACAAACATCTAGCATTCTAATCTGATCGGACTCTTCATCTAATGGGATTGCAAAATAGTGAATCGCATTGTCGACACATAGAATCGACACCCTTGTTCTATCGTCGTGATTTGGCAACGAATCTAAGGTTTCCAATAACGTTCTTGTCGCAGTCGCTAATAGACCTGTTTTTATAGCATTTTGAGAAACGTCTAGTATAAACGCATAAGTTGAGGGTGGTGGCTGTCTCATGGTATATTCTTTGGGAGCCAAATACTCCATGACAGCATGCTTGACTTCATTCCTGTCGTATCTGTTTGATGGCACGCCACCCATAGTTTGATCAAATTGCATCGGAACATCGTTGGCCAATCGACAGAAATTACATCTCCACCTTCTACCTCCGTCAATGAATGTAACGAAGGGATTCATATAAGAACGACAACGACGACAACGGACCACCAAACCATCATCATTCAATGGTGGTGGGTTTATGGTATCTTGCAAGTGCTGATAAGGCCTTATGACTAAAGCCAAAGGTAGTTTCGATTTCTTAAACAATGAATGGGTTTTTGGCACAGCATTTAAAGTACACCTAATATAGTCAGGCGAAGCGTTAGAAGTTTCAGATGGCACTATCATTTTCTCGGGTGGAACCATCATAGGTGGCGGAGGTAGAGTCAAATCATTGATAGGGGGTGGCAGTTCTGTTAATAGATCAATTGGATATAGCTGATTCATTGGCTGGCCACCTCTGGCTTGTGCAGCGCCAGCATATTGAGCCTGCGCTTGAGGCGCGAATTGTCCCTGAGGTTGAGTGGGAAACTGAGACTGCTGTTGCTGCGGATAAAATGCTGCGTTAGGATCAACGATAGGGACGTTATGCAACTGCATGTTATCCATGGCCGTAGTGGTTTGGTCAATCTGCTGGCTCAACTGCTGCTGAACAGGAGTTACGAACTGCTGCCTGGGGTCAAATTGACTTGGTTCTTGTTGCATCTGAGGATACATGGCTGGCGATCCTCCTATTGGAGGATACACTCCATTCGCATTGCCATCAGCGATTGGTTGTTGTTGTGGAGCTTGGCTATATTGGGCCTGTGCCTGGGGATACACACGCTTCTTATGATGAGACATTACTCCCTATAGTACCTATACTACAGTATTCCTGCTTATCTATCTTTGTTTATTTATCAAATTGACAGTTCCCAATTTTTCCGTTTATTATTTCTTCAACTTTCTTGCCACCATGGCCTTCGTGTAGTCGGACGGACGCCCAGAGGGGAACGCGCCTTTGGAGCCGGGCAAATCTTCGCACCTAAATAGTCCAGCAGAGTATTAATCCGCTCGAGGTCTGTAAAGCACGCAGCAAACCATGACTGGAGTTGACATGAGCTGGTGAATAGCCAAGCTACATTTGAGTACACAGCATCGCATCACGTCTAGCCACGCTCTAGCCCCCATCTGGTCTTCAACCTTTGCACAGAGTGGCGGTTTCAACGGCACTCTTGAGGTTTGTCACGAGACGGTTCTTGACAAGTTTTAAACTTATTGCAGACATGATTGAGTACCAATTGCCGCTATATAGTTCCCTCTTGTATGGAGTATGGAGCCTCACCCACCCATTTCATTGGATATGTCTCACTGTAGTCATGCTCATGGTGCGCCGGAGATGCTGATGAGCTGCTACATGGTGTAAAATATCCCTTCAAGCCTCCAGAATACAGTACCCGAACCCCTGCTCTTGGAATAGCATGAGTTTTCTCGCAGAATATTTGTTTCTCGCTGTTTGTTGGACACTCCAAACTCGTAGGAGTTGTCAAGGGTCATAGATAGATGCAGGCCTGTCCCTATGCTTTGTATATCTTGGTCGCCTAGCGTCCAAAGCTGAGCCTAGTGTTGGTTTAGCGTTGAAGAATACATGACTCCGATTAAAGCAGCTTGTCGAACGCCGTAGAAACAATGCTATTTTCCAACGCCTTGTGAACTTCACGTTTACGCCTTTGCAGCCTTGCATGCGTACAATATATCCGTCCAAGAACACTCAGGAGCCAACGTCACTTACAGTTGGTTTATGCAGAAATGGCCGCTCCTTCGCATCCTTTTCTAATATCCAGATACAATGGCATTAGCCGCCGAGGGGGAGCATGCCGAGCTCCCAATAAGAAATCAATATCTGACTACCCTGCTGCCAAGAGACTCTCACGGAAACCTAGATACAGAACGGTATAGACTTGCGCTTGCATCTAACAGCTGGTTGTAGGCATGCATGCTGCGACTCACGTGTGATCGACAGAAAGTATTGAGTTGCAAAGAATTACGACAGCGGAAACATGGGTCGCAAAAATTTACAAATCCCATCCATACTCCTCAATTCAAGAATAGAGTGCCACCCTTGTATGAAGGAAAGCCTGTGCAACAAGCGGGAAGGCGATCTATGCAACTCGCTCAAGTGATACATTTTTGCTATTGAACAATTCCCTACAATGGGTTATCTTATGTTAATATGTTCACCTGACATTGCGAACCATTGGGAAGCAGGCTGTTCATCAGACAAATAACTCAACGTGCAATTTTTCGCGATGAGCAATTTCAGAATAGAGACGTAAATAACTTCGTACACAATTGCCAGTGCTCGCAGTGGGTAACTGGTGGTTTCTTTTAAGATAGAGGTTCTTTCATAAGTCAGCTCGAGAGCTGTGATCAGGTTTTGAGACGATTGACTCGATGAAGCACGGCCTGCAACTTTTTGAGGCCCATGGTTTTGCCATGAGTTGCGGCTAGTACGATGTGAAGGAATGCTTATGTTATCTTTCGATCGGACGGAACAAGACTTGATCAAAGGAGAGGGACCTTCAGGATATTAGCTTGAACATGCCTAGCCTTAAATGGTGAGGTTCTACTTGTAGATGCTTGGTGGGCAATGCGGTCTTACTGTTAAACTAATGGAAGAATCCCTTCTAGCAATCCCTTCTAGGGATTAAGTAATCTTGTCAGCCAGGGCGGTACCGTCTAGACCGAGCCGTAGTAGCAGGCACATGATCTTGTTATCCGATGTTTGAGGTAAGCATTTTGCATTCAGACGTTACGCCCCTTGAGGGTAACTCGATGTGACAAAATTAGTATAAATAAACGAAGCTCTCTCTCTACATCTTGTGCAAACACAGGGACGAGTGTATTGGCTCATACAAGCAAATATTGAAATGAGGATAACTGGCTCCAATGAGATTGAATTATTCAACCTACAAGAAAATGCGCAGCTCTTCTCGCCGTGCTTAACAATTCATGGTAAATGCTCAAAGGGTGTTAATGCGCAGATGATGCAAGTCTCACACCCGCAATTACCGCCGGTAACGTATCCAATTAATGAGCAATTCTTCAAAGCAACAATAATACTTACTCCTGGTGAAAATGTGCTGACATTTGTCTCCGACACTAATGTGAAGAAGACTGTGACTTGCTTTTACACGCCGATGTTACAGAACCCACCGGTCCATCTATGCTTGTTGCTTGCCAAAGATTCCCCTCTACAATACGATTGTCCTAAAATCCAGAAGGAGAGGGAGGGTGGTAATGGACTCCAATTGGCCATACAAAAATTGAAGATGGGTGCGCGTTTGATGCAAGCATTTACTAATGAACAAATGTTACGTAATGGATTTGGGGATAGAACATTCAGATTTGAGGAAGAGTTTGGCGACGATCCAACTTTTCGACAAGCTGTTGACAAGAGGAACTCTGTTAAGGTTCACTTAATACGTTCAGAAAAGACGACGAAGGAGTTGAGAGATCATAATCTGGCGCAGCAAAATCCAAAGGCTTCAGATGCAGGCGGTTTATTTGGAATAGCCATGGACGCCCTTAGAAAATATGGTGGTCCTTTTGTTGATTCAGAAAAGCCCGCCCAGGCTGCAGTGATGTTTTTGGATACTCATTGGGACGGCAAGTTCATTACAGCACATGCAGCTCTAGGTGGTGGCGATGATCGAATCAAATTAGCAATATTTGGATCCCATGGCTTATTCGCATGGCCAACTTGCATTGAAGAATTAGTTGCTTACTTCACCGATGATACAAGGACATCTACGAGCGAAGTCGCCAATGATAGCAATGAATGTGGGACACATTGGGAGACTTTGAATGTCACACTTGGCGCATTCATGCACGAAATCGGTCACCTTCTAGGATGCCCTCATCAGGTTGATGGTGTCATGCTAAGGGACTACGTTAGGCTAAATAGGTCATTTCTCACCAAAGAAGGTTTCTCAGCGAAGACCAACTCTTATGGTGCACAACCTCCCATCTACCCCAAAGAAGAATGTACCTGGAATCGTCTCGACCTGGTGAGATTTCTTCATCACCCGTCATTTACTCTTCCAAAAGATTACTATGACACATCTTTCTTAAGACCTGGGAAGATGTGCGACTTTTCCGCGCCCAAACCATCATTATACCCAATCGGTAAGGGGGAATGTCACATCGTCAGTCAAACAGGTGTTTTTTTAATCGAGCTCATCTGTGGAGATTTGGCTAGGGCTTCAATTGAGTATCTGCCCAAGTCAATCGGAGGACCAGGAGCTCAAAACAATATTGTCGTATCTTTACAAGACTTTCGTTCACGTTTACCACCGGACCAAATTAAGGAGTTTGCTGATTCATTCAAATTGAAGATCTTGTCGATAAATGCCTCAGAAGTTGAGATTTCTAATTTTCCATCATTTTTGGACGTTAAACCTATACCTATGGGGCAATATGGCTTCTCCAGCAAAGTTGTTGGAATAAAGTCTCAGTTATTTGGTAATCCGGCTGGGGGACAAGATGCTGGAATAATACCATTTGATGTGCGAAAAGTAACTGCATTAAGAGTGTATCACGGTGGTGCATTGGATGGGATAAGGGTTTTCATAAAAGAAGATACTTTGGTAGACGGCCCACCCATCCCTCCAAGAAATTTTATGAATAAGCTCACTAAGTCATTCAAATCCACTACCTTGAATGATAAAAATACCGAAAGTGTATTATTTGGTAAGCAAACCGATAACTACTCCGATGTTATCTTAGAGCCCGGCGAATATGTCACTGGTTTCAATGTTAGATCTGGCTGCTGGGTGGATGCGATCCAAGTTCTTACCAGTTATGGACGTGTGACAGCAGTTTTAGGAAGCGAAGGGGGCGGCCTTGGAGAACTGTCGCCTCCTCCTGGTCAATATATTCTGGGATTCCAAGGCAGGATTGGCCAATGGGTAGATGCTTTTGGAATAATTTATGGTCCTCTATGAGACAGTCGCAGGTTCTATGTACGTTTATGCAGAATTAATATTTTAAATTTATATACAAATATATGTGTAGTGACTTTTCTATTATTATGTTCGAGAATCTACATTCATAGAATGCGAAATGACCAAACTGAATTGCTTATTGCAGTAGACTGGTCTTTGCATCGGTTCTTCTTTCACAGATTAAATGCCGATTCTTTCATAAAAATTTGTCGCGATATCACTTTTTATCATTATCTTTGGTCATGACTCCCGGCATTTTCCTTCTTTGAAAAGTTGGCCTTTAATTTCGATAATTTTTCGTCTAATTGTTCTATTTCAAGTGCCTTTCTAGAGGGTCTGGCAATTTTTGATGCTTCAATGCCATCGCTGCTCAAAAACGAAGATTTGAAGTTTTGTTGCAGCGCCACAGCCTGCCTAGGTCTATTTGTTGAAATGGTGGTGCCGCCTCCATCGATTAGGTTAGTCGAATTCGCTAATGAATAAGATAAAGGAAGAGCTGAGGAAGACGAGGCGGCAACTGCTTGGTCTTTAGTATCGGATGGGAGCAGCGTCGTATCAACCTCTTCCACTCTCGAGAGCGAGGATGATCTGCTCGAAGTTCTGCTCGAAGTTCTACTAGAATCGTTTTTTTTTGAAAGAACATCTGGAGAGGAGTTGCTGGCACTTGGGGGAGCAGTTGGAACAATAGAATACCGTCTTTCTGCGAACACCAATTCGTTTTCTTTTACCTTTGTGGTATTCATTTCAGATTCTGGGACTTTGAAAAATTCATCGTTCAATTCATCATACTCCCACAGAGCCCAGGAAATACCATAAGGTTTCAATTCCAAGCAATATACGCAGTGCAAGGGAACATCTACATTACAGATAATATCCTTGTTCAAATTCATAAAATAACCCAAGAGAATTCTTGCAACAACCCGGTGAGTGATGATCAAGACGTTGTCTTGAATTCTTTCAATTTCGGTAATAACAGGCCTTAAACGGTTTGTTACATCCATGTAGGATTCGCCACCAATGCCAGGATAACGGTATCTGAGCTTATCTTTTTTTCTCTCTTCAAATTCTTCGGGATATTTTTCTTGAATTTCAGGATATGTCATGCCTTCAAAATCACCTGCACTTAGCTCATCTAACATTCTCATCTCTTTTGTCGGGTATTCCTCTTCATTGAAGTAGTCTGCAGTTTCAACTGATCTATGGCGCATACTCGTCCAGACAAAAAACTCGTTACACTGGTAATCTTCACCATCGTTAGCACCATTATTATTTCTATAATCCCAGCTACTTGCTTCATTGTCTTGAAATGCCTTGCTGTGCTGTTTTTCACACTCATCTGAGTAGAATTTGGCCCTCTGTACATCCATGAATTTTGCCAAAGCACGAGCATAATTTTCACCACGACGGGTTAAATCGGAGTCACCACCAAGTCTTCCCAGCACGTTATCTTCGCTTTCTCCATTTCGAGTGATCCAAATCTGCCTTTCAGTTAGATTAAAATTCAGTAAATAGTAGACAGTTTGCGAGGCTAGAAAACCTTGGATATTATACGCTATAACTTTTTTCCCAACGTCTATCATTTTGATAAACTGCAAACCCTCTTCATCCTCGATTGGTTCGTATGCCTTCATGTAATTAGACAATCTTTCTTTGAAATCTTTCAACGATGATTCAGGGTCTTTCCCTTTATAGTCGGGTCCAAATAGTTTCAACTGTATATTTTTCTCGACGACAGACTTATCGGAACAGACTGATTCCAAAAACAATACTTTTAGATGAGCGTTCCTCTGTCTTATTTTATCCAGCACCGTCTTTCTGCGTTCCTTCGTCGTGTTGGTTGCATCAAAAATACCCACCGAGCCAGGGCCGTCCAAAAGATAGTCCAATAGCTGGTCTAACGTATCTAACGCCCACCTGTCTCGCAACTTTGAAAACTCGCTGTTCCTTGGGTCAAAGAAATTCGAGTCCTGATCGTTTAATCCATGCTCCCTGGCAAACTGTCTCCTCGTGTTACCAACGTTGAAAACTTTACAAAAATACATGGAAAAATTCAAGTATCGCGATAGTTTATTCGTTATGAAAGATTTTCCGGTGGCCGGCAACCCAACCATCACTATGACGAGCTTGGAGCCCGGATCCTCCTTTGAGATTGTACCATCTGGCGATGACTTCGATCTGGTCAAGCCCGGAACATCAATCGTCGTTGGTCTCCTCGCGGGATGCTGAAACTTCGAAGGCGATATGGCTCCTGTAGCTGCGTGCGGCGTGCCATGCGCGGAAGCACCCGCTGGCCCTGTTGCAGGCCTAGAGACAGCAGTACTTGGACGCAAAAGTGCCTGGTTCAGCTGTGCAAGATTCGTGGAGCTCGTTTCTGGCGAAGTCAAGGGCGTTGTGTCTGCCGAACTCGACGGAGAATTCCATGTGCTTGTCACAGGGGTATCACTGAGAGGCCGCTTCTGGAAGGAGGGCAACCGAGGTAAACCAGGAACATCTTCATCCTCTCCGTCTTCCTCTTCATCGCCGCTGGAGTCCTCCTCCACCACAATTCTTACGTGCTTTCGCTGCATCGGAATCGTCTGCTGTGTTTTCTGATTATCACTGGTTTCTTCCTCTTCTCTCACCTGTCTCCCGCGCGATTCTGTTGGTTCACATTCTGAATCAGAAGGAGATCCTACCGCTGTATCAAATATATCATTCTTGAACATATCGTGCTCAAGCTGCTTGAATTGCTTTATAACGATATGACAATATTTATGCGTCCTGTGTTGTATGTGCGTACGCTTCGTTTGTTCTTGATAAGTAGTTGCACTTACACTAACCCTCTCAAAAGCACAATAAGCTAATTTCTATCTGTTCCCAATGCCTTCGCTGGAGACCATTCATGTCTCCCCTACTTTTGCTTCCCACCTCAAACCTAGGTTCCGGGTGACCCCTTCGCGTCTACAGACAAATGTAGTTTATATACAACTTCAACCCCACTTAGGGCTGGCAATGCAGACGAACAGGACGTCCGCCATCGAATGCCCTGCAAGGTACCTGATCATGATGATCGATGCTGTCGAAGTTGTCATCGAAAGTACTCCAATATTTTGAGCCGCAATACGTTATGGCACCGCGGTCTTCCTTGATGTTCTTGCAGGTTCGGCCAGGCTTCGGAGCAGGTTTTGCAACCTCTAGTCCACTGCCGCTTCTTTTAATTGATCCTGATAATTGTAGTTCTTGAGGAGAGCTCTACCGGATCATCATCCAGGTTATAATGATATTCACCATTACAACGTGCCTCGGCGGTTTAAGTGCTGCTTCGCTATCAAAAGCAGGAAGCCACGAAACACCTCCTGTGATGATTCGGTTGCCTCGAGCGAGTGTAACACTGGGCGCGAAGCCACTGGCGCAAGCTAGTTATGAGCTGAGTTTTTTTTGAATGTAGATGAATAGTACTGCTTTGTGGTCGAGAACCAGGAGAGGATAGTGGTATCTTCGAGCGAATCAGCTGCTGGCGATGTAATAGAATACAAGGCCTATTGTTTTGTGATTCCAGCACCATGCTTATTTCAGAATTCGGCGCCGGCCATAATTGCCCGAACTGAGGTTTATCTGCAGAACTTGGTCGCTTCTTCGAGTAGCGTGGGTCACATTAACATCCCTGGGTGCAAAGGAAGTCTTTTGAGAGCTTAAGGCGTTGTGCTGAAGAAGAAGCTTGTGCCTAGGTTTTATAAGATTGCAAGTCATCCGAACAAACGAGAAAGATTCCGGGAAATGCGGCCCCTTTAGAAGTGAGCCGTTTCGGTTAGCAAAGAGTACATGTCAAACTCTGCAAGGCATTTCAGGGGTATAGAGGATATTAATTCGTCTAGGGCAGTTTATTTCCATGCTTATTCATTTTCAGAAGAGGCCACATTCACCGGGGATGTAGCCGCTGAGGTTTGCGACTTTTCTCCGAGCGTAAGATATGGCCAAAGAGCGGCAGGAGTATTCGAATATGATAAGAGATCTGAGATCCACCCTAAAGAACACTTTAAAGAAGAGTTGTAAAGTCCAGCGAAGATGCCTTCATATCCAATCTAGTACTCTGTTCAGATTCACTCAACTTCATCTGCAAGGCGCTCAACTAAGACACTCCAGGATTGTTAGGAATCCCGACCTCTTGAGGCCCTTTATTTTTATAATTTTAATGGAAATCGACGTTCATTTTGATAATTATATAACTTTTGTCGGAATCGAATCGGTGTCCTCAAGATGAAGGGGCTATCGCACTGATATCCATCAAAGGAATGAACAGCTGGTCGTAAAGCTAACAAAAATTCAATAAAGGAAGTTTCAACTGTATTCAATGGATATATTCGTTAGATTCAATAGAAATCAAGTGCTACAATTGAAAAAGGATCTCTTCTGATTCATTTCAGTAACCCCCACCAGGAAATTTGATATGTTAGGCTCCTTTGAGCATGAGTGTTTATTAGTTCGAGAAATGGTTTATCGAGATTAATTCGTTTAGATTTTTTTTTAACAGATGTTTTGGATATTCCACTTTTATACTTTTATTGCATACAAATTGTGATAGTAGATACCATTCGATGATTCAAGATTGTCTCGTCCAAATAATAAAGCCCAAAGCCCAGAGGTCATCTTAGATATCTTGGGCCCAAGGCATGCTAAATAATTGGCCAAAAAATAAGTATGCTTCCAACCAGAGTCGAACTGATGATCTCCACATTACTAGTGTGGCGCCTTACCAACTTGGCCATAGAAGCTTTCTAATTGTTGAAATTTGAAGAACTACCGACAGAACCTATGCATAGAGTTTCAAGTTTTCATGGATATTTTATTGGTGAGCAATTGTGGAGCTTTCATATGGATTAGCGGAAAATTGCTGCAGTAAGAGATCGACTTTCCCGTCTTCCAGCACTCCCTCCTAACATTCAAACTCCGCAATGGGACCCTCTGAGTATCGAAGGTGAAGATGATATTATAGAACTGAAATATTGTAGAATAGTAGCTTTCTAAATGACAGAAAGGACAACCAGACGAACAAGGTAGGATTAAGCCCTAACATAGGATCAGTCGATAGGAAAGAGTGAAAATATATCGGCTGAAACCTAATTGCGAGACGATTACAAATCAGGAATCTTACCACGAGGCAGTCTATGGTCGCCCAACGTCAGTTAAAGTGGCACCACTTATTATATCGGATCAAATAAATGGGTGTGTTATGTTTCAATATGCGCATTTCACCAGGTATAAATACTGGCGATACTGCCAGAGATGAATACCTTTCGATTTAGACTTGGTTTCACTTTATAGGAAGAGCGAGGATTTATATATCTCTATAATTGAACAATCACCAATTAAACTAAGCAATGTCCGGTACGAACAGTTTCGAAAATTCCACTAATGAATGTCTCTTTCAACACGGAGCCCTGAGTTTGAGATTGAGCGGCTTATATTCTTTCATTTGTTTACCACTATTATTCGCAAATCACGTGGCTCATTATTGCTCAGCACTACGTTAAAGATGTCATAAATGAGTTAATGAGTAGTCAGATTCATATCTGCCTCCTAAGACAAAAAAGGTGCTTAAAACTGCCGATGCTCAATTGAGATGGATTTTATAGACTATCAAGCCTACTCTGTAATTGATCCTTCTGTGGAAGAAAGTAGCACCGCTCAATTGCCCGAGCCCTCATCAACTTTGAACATATCAACTTTCCGTAATGATCACCAAGCTCAGCATGAAACGTTCAAGTTACCATATTTTCAAAACTCACAGATCGCTGGAGATAATGTTGGAAAGTCAAATCTTTATGATCGAATGGCAGAATATGCTACATTATCAATAGATTCGTTGAAGGTGAATGGATCAAAGCCGCGCGGCCAACAGCAGCAACCTTTGGGTAACATCGCGCAGTTCAATGAGCCAACCAAAGCCACATTGGCCAACCCTGACATATCACAGTTCATAGCTGAAAAGAAGTCGTTGAATCCAGATGTTACTGACGTTGTGCTGTCAAAAAAGTTGTCAACGGTCTTGACGGATTATATTCTGACCAACTACCACACTAGAACTCAATTGCGAAATTCACTACATCTGCTAGAGGAGAATGAGGAAAAATTATCGCTTGATGAAGAGAAACTTATCCAACCTGGATACATTGGAACCTTAGCAAGAAAGACACTCCGCAGCGATATTGAGAATGAGCTGCTCAAGGAACATTTGATAGTGCTAGGAGAGTTTAGACCAATTGTTAGAAGAATTAAGCGTCTCTCTAGCTCAGTGCAAAATATAAAATTACTCGGCGACAACATCTTACAAGATGAAGTGCCCGATGAGAATGATATCAAGCCTGTTGAAAAGATCAATGATTTACGTTCGGAACTAAGATCTTTACAAATGAAAAAAAAACTTCTTTCATGTCTTAAGGACTATTTTACCTTATCGCAACTTGAGGATAATCTAATTTCAAGTGGGCCTATCGATGGAGAATTCTTCAAAATTGTTAATAAGCTCACGACTATAAAGGAGCATTCAACCCTACTTTTATCTCTGCCAGATTCTAGAGCTGGTAACTCTTTATTGCACAAATTAAACGATACTCTAAAGTTTGTCAACAGAAAAATTTTCAATTATTTGGTTGATTTCCTATATAGCCATGAATCTAATTCTAGTTCCTTTAGCGAAGAGACCTTTTCCCCTGATGACGAAGTGCTAGAAATCTTTCAAAAATCGCTGATATATTTATCGAACGATCTGGAATACTTTAATGAGTTTCTGAAGAAAGTGACGACTGTAAGGTCAAAAATAGTGCTAGATGAGTTTTTATCTTTATTCGACTTCGATAAAAAAGAGTCGAGGCCAATTACACTCTCAGCTCATGATCCGCTGCGTTATATAGGCGATGTCTTGGCAAATGTCCATTCCTCAATAGCCAATGAAGCAGATTTCGTGAAATCGCTGTTCAAATTTCAGGACAAACAAATTGATGACGCACCAGTTACGATTTTGCTTCAAAATAAGGAATTTCTAAGCGGTCTGGATCTCAAACTTTTGAATGAGGCGGTTCAATCTTTGTCGACCTCTTGTCGTATCAGGATAGAGCAAATAGTCAGATATGAGGAGGATCCAGTGACAAATCTGGAAATAGTCAAGCTGCTCGAACTATATCAACTAATGTTCGAGAGGAAGGGCATAAGCCCAGAAAGCTCTCTTGTATCTTCACTTGATATGCTCGAAGATATTTCAAAGGAAAAGATAACGGAACACTTTACGAAGGCTATAAATAAAATACCAGCCCCAGATAATAAAACAACGAGCGACACAATGCCCCCTGAGTGGTTGTCTGATTACGTTAATGAGCTTGTTGAACTTTTTGAGGCTTACGATAGGGGGAATGTAGCTGAGGCGAACGAAGCCAAGCTTATTATTAACGGCTCTTTCTTGAGTAAGGTAGTAGAAGAACCAATACAAATCAAACTGGTCAAAGTGATTCAAAGCGAGTTCCCATTAGCAAGAAAAAATGATGAAGCAAGGTACTTACTACTCACAATGCAAATAAATTGTTTTGACTTGGTAAAATCCAGGTTTGCGCCATTTGCCACGACCATCTTTACCCAAGACGAGGAATCCTCTAGGATTTCGCAGAAAATTGACGACAAGCTAAGGGAGTTCATTAATCGTATGCTGGAACTTCAAGAGAAACTTTTGTTTGAAAAAACGGGTATGGGTCTCTACTATAATCTTTTCAACATGATCTTTCCAGTAAGTTCAATTCAGGATGAGTTGGACTTTGATATGTACTTGTCTCTAATGGATAACCCACTGATGAAACTTGATACAATAAAGAGCAAAGTAAAGGTGCCTCTTAATGAATATTTACCTCAGGCGTTGAATGACCTTCAAGGAAACTTGTTATTTAAATTGACTTCCCCCGTTATTGCTGACGAAATCTCTGAGGCATGCTTCAAAAATTTGTCTCAATTTTATTCAAACTTTAGAAGAATATTGATGCACTTGTACCCCGAAAGAAAAGAAGACATTGAAGACATCCTAAACTTTACTGAAGAAGAATTTAAAACTTTAGTAGGTGTAGGTGAAATTTATTAGCCTATGTAGTATCAATAATTGCTACCTATACGTAGCCACAGCTATTACAATATGTTATTCATTCTATAGATCCTTTGGCATGATCGGGAACCTGGCCTCGGCCATATCCTCTAGCCTCATAGTAGTCCATTGGATAATATTTCTCATTAAACATCACATCTTGCTTTAATAGCACATTTGCCTCATATGGAGTTAATAAGGGCTTATTGAACGCGTAACCCCAATCAATAGATAATCGGGGGCATGCCACCTGAACAAAGGCATCGATATCATCAAACATGGACAGTTTCTGAGGGAAAATCTCACTTAAAATGATTTTTACAACTTTTTTGCCGGCAGAAGTTAGGCTCCTCTCTAATTTTTCGACTGTGGCGAGATTTCCTTGCCTGCCCAAAGCACCCAATATTATACCGAACGTTGTTGCACGACGTGCAATCTCAATTGCATCGGCTCTGAGCTCCACAAGCTGTTTTTGGTCATAATGCTCACGGGTAAACTTTCTGCTGTATGGATCATACCGATAAGCTGGTATTTCAGGATTATGAATCATGGAAGATTCTAAATGAAATCTCCCATCACCAATGTAAACCATGGCATCTATTTGTTCTTTATCAAGTCTTTGAGACGTGCAACCCAAAACTTCCCCTCTGGATAGAGGTCTGATCTGTGGCGGGATGACATAAATCATATGCTTCTCATCATTGAGTAATTTATCCTTTATACTGTGAATAGTGGGATTAAACTGAATTGTTCCAAATGTTGCTAGCCGCACACCTTTTGGAAAATTCTTTTGTAAAGTTTTTATTATGTGATCTTCATTTATATTGATAGTCACAAAAACATACAACACTTTTATTGATGTGATATCGATTGGTACCAAACAAGAGTGAGCATAGTGCACAAGGAAATCACAATCCAGCGCTCTTGCAGTGTAGTCATCAATGCAGCATGCACCATATGACACATCACCCATAACAACTGTCTCGCAATCACAAAATTGTTCCAGAATATCACTTATTACCAAGGAGTAGATCAAAAGGCCTTCTGGCATTTGCAAAGCAACTCTCTTTGCCTTATGCTTTTTTATATTCCACACAGTTTTATGCATTTCGAAATTGTAGTTTCCTGGCAGCAGTTTTATGGCCTCATTAAGTTCCTCATCATTTAGTATTTCATCAGGTATATGGTTAATAGCTCTGGCGGCACTTATTCTGACTCTTGGCTTATGAACAACTGCCGAATCGGCACATTTCGATGAAGGCTCTTCACAGCCATTCTTTTTTATTCCAACGAACCTCCGTCTCGAAGTCTTCAACTCTTGTGACATTTCACCGCCTGATAGTTGTTTCACTTTGTGATATAGTCGTTTTCTGGCGTAGCGTGGACCAAAAATTTTTCAAATGCAGTATGTAAAAACCTATGCTCATCGCTTAAGTTCAAGCACTTACTGCAAAAAGTGAAGGACACTTACTGCAAAAAGTGAGAGAATACAAAGATGTTGACCCCCCGTTTCACTGTTTCTCAAAATGAAGAATTCGTTTTTGTAAATGTCAAGGTAGCAAGTATCAGGTTCAGTGTCTCAGATTTGGAGATGGTTGTGAATGAGAATACGTTCGTTTTCCATCTATCTCCATACTATTTGAGATTAAGGTTCCCACATAAGATTGTAGATGATGAGAGAGCTACAGCTAAGTACCAGGTAGGGGATGAAAGCGTCCTAATCCAGCTACCTAAGGAAACAAATGCACTTTTTTTTGAGGATTTGGATGTTCCTACTAAATTACTGGCCAGGCAAGGCGATTTGCTAGGTGCTGACATGCTGGATAAAAAAGAGGACAGCAGAAAGGGCTTATTAATTCAAGAGGTGGATGGAAAGTCTAATAATGAAAACTTGGAGCATATTCAAGCCATGGGGGAATCATTTAATTGGGAAATCGAGCAAGCCGACCCGAGTGATGGCGGTGAATTGCTGACAATTAGATATGGATTTGAAAATCAATATGACAATGTAATAGAGGTGTCTATATCTAATGGGAATGATATTAATGAGCTTGACAATCCGGAGCATTCTCCAGCAAATGATCGTGTGGAGGCGAGGTTAAAGAAAGAAAATCTAAAGTTCGACCCCGAATATTACGTCTCCGAATACATGATCTTCACTCATGAATCACCTGAAGACTTAGATATAAATGGTATAAAGGAAATTTTAAAATACACACCGCCAGTAGTAAAAGCATACTTAAAATGGTATAAAAACGCTGATGACAAGGCCAGGGTTATGCCTATTGAATTTACCGAAAAAGAGCAAAAACAAATGCAGAACAATCTACCTCGTAAGGAATATTTAGTAACCGATGCCAAGCGATTGTACGTTACTATTCTGAGCTTGTTGTTTGCGTATATCTTTGATCTCATGGAAACTGAGGGATCTCAAAACTCAGAATCTCCTTGGTCAATAGGTAAATTAACACCACAAATATCATTCTTAGATCAGCAGTTATTAACTGAAGATATGCTTAAACATTTTTCTATAATCAAAGCGGCGATTGTTACGGGTATCAGAAGATCTTTAAGTTATCCACTGCATAGGAACTATGAACTTTCGTTAAAAGCATGGACCTTTGTGTACTACTTATTGCGTGGGGGTAAAAGGTTGATCATTAGGTGTTTATTGGGTATTCATGAAATATTCAGGTTTCACGACGTATATTACGTCTATAACAAAATATTGCTTGATGACTTATGTTCGTGGTTTATATCACAAGGAAGCGAGACCGTCGTCAGAAGCCTTGCCATAGAAACCAAGAAGGAGATTGATCAATTGACAAAAATGGATATTCAATTTGATTGCATATCCAATTTTGACACCGAAACAGGAGAACCCTCCTGGGAAAATATGACAATAAAGGAAATGGAAGTTTTGGCGGAGATTCAGTTTCAAGAATCTCAATCCGAGCCACCGCAAAGTATCGCTGGATAGCTCATATATATGTAAATCATTCCTTTCTCTCTTAAGTACTATTCAATATTTTGGCCACAGGATTCAAAGTTCTACTCGAATCTGAACCTGGAATTGCGCGTACTGGGCTTTCATTTCTGCTGCTACTTTCACTGCACGTTTTTTCATCGTATTCGTGATGCTTCTCTGAATTTGATTCAGTTTCGTTTTTTCTCGACCTTTGAATATCATGTTGTTTAGCCTCATTTACAACATTCAGATCAATAACACCGAACGAGGAAGCTGATCTCGTTCTTCTGTGTTTCTTCGCCACCATAGAAGACTTTCGTACTGAGGAGACATTGGAATTGTTATTGTCCTTAAAACCGTTATTGCCGTGTGAGTTACTGTTAGCAGGTGCATTACTGAAGTTCAAAGCCTGCGAATTAGCATTTGTACCTTCTGGATTCTCTTTATTGAAACTCAAAATCGACGTCATAGCAGAAGGTATGGTCGCGTTAGTTAATTTCGTGATCGGTAAAGAAAGGTTGCGGTTATGATAAGTCGATTTCCTCGTAAATGGAGATCCTGCGGATTGTGCATCTTCTTCCTTTATCGTGACCGAATCGTTTAGAGCTGCTACTGCGGATGCGCCTATCCTAGCAGGAGAATTGGTTCTCTTGCTCATGCCATTATGCAAGGGCACTGGTCTAGGCAGCAGATTGCTTCCTGCGGGTGGAAACCTGTAACTCAAGGGCTGTCTACTTAGGGACTCGGCTCCTGAGCTCACGGAATTTGACCTTCCCATCTTACCGATCGCCGGCGCCTTGCTTGCTGCGTTTTTGACCATCGGTGGCCTTTCAGTTTCCGTACTGAAAAGACCTGAAATATCTGTCGGTGGTACTCCCAGATCTCTCGCTAACTTGAACAGCTCGATGGATCGGTTGATGTTTTCTAATCTATAGTACTGTTGCTTTGTTCTCTCTTGTTCTACTTTAAAGTCCAATGCTCTCTCTATGGCTCCCTCGCTTATCTTCGAATCTTTCAGTTTGGCACCGAATATAACCTCCATCAGTGATCTCGAATGTTGAGATTGATCATCATCAACTGGCGAATTCGAATTATTTGGTGTGTTCATTGCAGTCACTCGTCTATTCCGTCAGCGTATCCGTTCGACCCCGGACCAAAAACTCTATTGAAACTACCCTCGATCGTGTTAAAGTTCACCAGTTCTTCTTGGCATCTCTCTATGAACTAAAGAAAGAAAGGAACAGAACTTTTGCTCAAATATTTTTGAAGATGGCTTAACTGGGATTGTTCTTTCGAGTTTTGCATAGGATGGAGAATTCGGAAATCTTCAATCCCATTAAGATCAGAGATGCCGATTTGGGAAAATAATCGCAGGCTTCCAATAAGAATCGTTCTATGCGATTTAATATAAAATTACTCAGATTCCAGGGCTTGTTCTGCAGCAGATTGCATAGCAAAGAAGGAGAATATATACTTATCTATGTATTAATTAATTATCGCTTGCGTACGTGATAAAGGTAGTGGGAGAATAGTAGTATAGCGGACGATTATACCGTTTCCTCCTCGAAGACAGTTTCGATAGGCTTCTCCATAAAGCTCGCATGTCCGAAGACAGTGACTGAGGATGCACCGATCAGCCAAAGAAGAGTGGAGATTGGCGATGCCAAGAACCCCAATGGAAGGGCTACAAATAAAACAGCTGTGTACAACTGGTTTGTTTTCAATGTACCGAAGGGAGTCACCAGATCTTGACCGTTCAATTTGTTGATTCCTGCTAAACTCAAGAACACGAACACGATCACGAACAGAAGCAACGGCTTTGTCAAGAGAGTGTAAATGCTTAAGCAGGCAATGATCGCAGCATAATTAGTAGAGTAATACTTGAGATTGTAGGAAACGCGAGACTGCAGGTCGGCAAAATTTTGAGGCTTGGAGATGCTTTTGATGTTGAAAAACTCTTGAGGTGGACGAATAGATGCTAATCTTCCTTGCAAATTGGAAAACTCACTCTTAATCTTGTCGAGTGATAAGTTTTCAGTGAAACGAGAGACTTGCTGAGTGAACAGAGTTAGTAAAGACAGGTTCATAAAGACAGGAGCAATGAGGTAATATCTACATACTGCTAGAGTACCTATTTGATTCATGTTCGAGGGCCCTTTGACTTTGTAGTCCAGTGTTTAATGATAACAACAGGCGTGTTTCGCAAATAATTTCACCCATTATCCGGGCGCCGGGTGACGCCGACGCGTCTACAGGGATAATTAGGCTATGTAAACATTGAAATCACTGAGCCTCGGTCTGCACGAGTAGCAGAGGAGCTACGTCCCAATGCGATGGAACTAGTCCCCCACGCACCATTGAATGCTCTAAGAAGACTTAAGTATGAAATTCTTCGCTGCATTCAACTTCCTGTCAAATGTCTAGGGCATTCTGAGTAGCGTAATTTTTGAATGTGTCCGATGTTCCCGAAGTTGCAGCAAGTCTTGAACGCCGAGTTCCCATTTCAGAATGTGCCTCCCTGTGATAGAGTTGAGACTTCTTCGATTCCTTGCCGTGCAACGCACATTGCGCCATCGCTGCTATGGTCGAATTTATCTGAGATTGAGCTTCTCACAGTTTTGAAAGTCCAGTTTGGGGAGAATATCTTCTGATACACATGCAGAGGGAAAAGGCGGCCTTGTTGTGCACTCCTCTAGCTAGAAAGGTAATTTTTTCGCCAAGCTTTTTGACTGCTCTTGGGTAATGCTGCGTCGACTATAGTATGGCGGGAAATGTAGTTGATATTATCGATGCAACACTTTAAAAAAATACACTGCCTGTTTTCCGACTTCGGCCACATTCTGCTCAGAATCATGGGCTTTCAGGAATTTGTAAATGCCCAGCTCGATGAATGTGAAGTCGATCGGCGCTTCTCCTCAACAGTCCAGCAGTGGCTCGGAGCAGAACGAAATAGTGACTCCAGCCCGTGTTTGGAGTCTCGAGCCCATTGAACTGTTAGGGAGAAGCTATGGTGCTTTCATGTGGTGGAGCGAGACTTGAAAGGTCTTTCTCTTTTCTCTGTCCAGTGCTTCTAGACGACTACGCACCGCGACGGTGCCTTCTTGGACTTGAATTTAAACGTTGCCAGATTTTTGGTTTTCTTTAACTTGGCCATGTTGCTTTGGTAGATCCTCAAGTCACAACGATAATCATCGAGCCAGCGTTTCTCGATGGGTAAATATGCTTCGCTATTCAGCAGGATATTACCAATTTCTTGCCCGAGCATTCGTTTCTTGGCGCAGCAGGTAACAGATGTAGCGCCGGGTGCGAGCCGCTTACGGAAGGTTTTATTTTGGTTGGCCATCGAAGACATATAGATCTTGCGCGCCCACCAAACTTCCTCTCGCCGTTGAACGTAGCAAGGCTGTAGTTGAGATGACTGGCAGAGTTTCATGTTCAGGAACCATGAGTATTATGGGATCAGAACTAGTTGCAACGATGTAAACAGAGTCCAGGACCCATTTTGAGATCTCGGCAGCATGTTTGCTGCAGAATTCTGCAGAGGCCCCTTTCCTGGTCCATCAGTTTATCTACGGATCATCGTCCTGTCTATCTACCAGAGCTGGCCACACTACTCAAAAAAAGACTCTAGCCGTAGCGTGATTTCTGTTGATGGAAACACTCGTGTCGCAGTCTTTTTTCAGTGAACGTCAGATCAAAACCAAAGATTCGAAGAGAAACAACCCTGTATTCGTTCGTCATTGTGAAGTTTCGGTTTGCATACTGGGCAGGGTCTGCATCAAGTATTGGACTCTTGCTGAATTTGGGCTAGTATATTTTCGTATTTGATTATCGTTAGCACATGTCGCAGGAGCGAGATATTATAGCCGCCCAGGTTCTGCGACTTTCCTCTGGCCAAAAACCTAAGGATACTGCTGCAACGTGAGCGCTAAAGCGGCCTCATATTGAACACATGGGTTATGAATCAAGCTATCAAAAACAAGAGATGGACATCAAGCGTCAGCTCTTTTGGCCAAAATCAATTCGGTATTGGACATTATTTTAGCATGAGATTTTTATATAAGATTCTATGGGTTCACAAATAGTGCTAATGGGGACTACACCAAATGCCACAAAAGAAATCAAGATAAAGAGGGAATACCTATAGATCACAGCCTGCTGCGACTTCACGAATCCCGCGAATCCTTGCTTCAGGCGAGGCAATAATACGTTCTCGAACTGTTGCGCTGAGAACGCCTCTAGTGATAGATTTTCTACAAAGGCGTGTTTGATTTAGCCGCTGAAGGGCCGCTCATTGCTTCTTATTGAACGCTGGTCGACCGATCAAAGTTCCCCCTAATTTACCGCCTTTCTTGCCACCAGGTTCCAGAGCACGATGAGATATGTAAACTGGCTCGCAATATTGAAGGCCCTACCAGAAAGTAGTGGCATTCGCACGTCTTGGCAACACTAACCCGAAACTCGCTTGAATAGTTGCATGACTATGCAAGAAAATGAATACAGTGCGGACAGGCTTAAAGCACTCTGCCCGGTGAACATAGTTCCCATCACCAACTGCCACTTGGCCAGCCCTGAAACTAGCCTCAATAAGTCGTGGACGATGTAAGTGATAGCTCCTACAACTCCCAAAAGCGAAATGCTCAGGACACACAGTAAAATTGCCGCTGAAGTGGGCAGATCGCGTAATTTTTGCAGCCACTCTTCTATTTCGCTATGCCGTAGCTGCCGTGGCTCCCGTTGTTGCCTCTTGGATCTCTTCAATAACTTGATGGTCCACTTGGAAGAGGGCGTCTGCTGCTTTTGAAACCACATGCTCCTGATACCCATCCCTGTGATCACAGTCGAGCACAAACATAAGCTACGCATATGTGCGAAAGTTGCTGTAATGTCCTTAATTTCCCTGGATCCCATCGACCTTATAAACCTGTCGTGAAAATGAGATGGCTGGTCAAGCGGAAAAGTCACCCGGCCATGGAATATTCTGTGCATCTGCCATGTTGGCCCCTACCTATCCCTCCGAACCAGTGGCCAATCAAGCATCCGCAACCTTCTTTGTCTTACGCTCAGTTAACGAAATAGCTGGTCAGGGGCTCAAACATGGTGAGGTATTGCCGAATCGAATACCTTTCTTTGGTAGTAGTTTGCCCTATTTCTCCATTTTTGTTGCCGAGCGGAAACTTTTTAGTGCGTCCGAAAGATAGCAAGGAAGCCATTTGTTAAACAAGGAAATAAGTCAACTTACCTCAAGCCGCAGCAATTGTTTTTTTGAGTTTAGAAATTGACTTGACAAGTTTTCGTTTATTCAATTTTCAAATAATCAGAAAGATAACACCATAATTGCATATTGTCCCCTTACTTTTTAGTTGCTTCAAGGGACATTGGTCATAGCGTAAAGTTGGAAAAAGTTTTTGCTAAAGATGTCAAAACACAATACTATGACCTCAAATGTCAGCGAGATGTTATCTCAGAAGCAGAACAATTTGCAGCAGCTACAAAATCTGCAGAATCATACAAAGAGTTTGACTTCGAACGATACCCCGGCTTCTTACGGGGGTGCGGGCTCTGGTAACGCTACTGCTGTTCCCGGTAGTTACTTTCAACCTCAATTCCAGCAATCCATGCCTTATCCTCTCGATGGGTTGACGTCTGAAGTTACAGCACAAAACACTTTGTCAGGGCAGCAGATGCGTGCGAACAGTGGGTCCACGTATCAGATTGCTCAGCCTCTCCAAACTCAACCCCAGCCACAAGGACAATCTAATGGAGGCGTCCAACAATTGCAGTCAGCCATGCCAACCGCATATGGAACAATGACGACAAATAATTCGAACAGACCATTTCCAGGGAGAACTTCACTAACTAGTACCTCGAATATTTCGAGGGCACGTACTTCCGTCAATCGCCAAAGAACGTCTGCTAATAATCAATTGGATCCAAGGTCTCCTTTGGTTATCTTGATGCCAACGTCAGCGCAGCCCACGGAGGTCCTTGCCAATAGGTTTGCTGCGTGGAGAAATATCATCAAATCGATTATCGTATACCTGACAGAGACGGCCTCTATACAAGATGAAATTGTTAGACAACAGCTGAGACTTACACATGCTGTTCAGTTTCCATTTTTCGTTATCGAAAATCAACATCAGCCAACTTCTTTAGAGGAAAAGGCTTCGCAAAAGTTCTTCTTGCCCCTAGGCAATGGTTCAATTCAAGATTTGCCGACTATCCTGAATCAGTATCATGGCACCCTGGCATCCCATGCTTCTCGTGCATCAAAAGAACTGACAAATGATGTTATCCCGCGCTTAGAAGATTTAAGGCGTGACTTGCTGGTCAAGATGAAAGAAATCAAATCTCTGCAATCAGATTTCAAAAATAACTGTGGCAGAGAACTGCAGCAAACCAAGCTGGATATGAAACAGTTTCTTGAGTCCATTGAAGAAGCAACTTTTGGGACTGCAAAACAAGACCCCTACTTAACAAAGGTTATTCTGGATAAGCAAATTAGAAAACAGTTAACAGAAGAGAATTTTGTTCATGAGGCATTCGATAATTTAGAGAATTCGGGTGCTGAATTAGAAAAAGTAGTCGTTATGGAAATCCAAAATGGCTTGACGATATATGCAAGATTGCTGGGTGAAGAAGCGCAACTGGTCTTCGATATTTTGATCTCAAAATTAGACAATGGATTTTTCAACAAGGACCCTCAGTTTGAATGGGAAAACTTCATCTTAAGGGATCCAAATTTCATCGTCCCAAACCTACCAATGAGGAAAATGAAGGAAATCGTTTACAAGCATCAGTTCAATCCACTAATCTATGAAATAAAATCTGGTGTCTTGGAAAGAAGATCCAAATTTTTAAAGTCATACTCGAAAGGGTTTTACGTTCTGACTCCGAGCTTCTTGCATGAATTCAAGACTGGAGATCGGAAAAAAGATTTGGTCCCTGTAATGTCATTGGCACTGAGTGAATGCACTGTAACAGAGCATTCAAAGAAAGGTTCTGCCGATGATAGATTCATTGTGCATGCAAAGCAAAATGGCTTAATTCACCGAGGACACAACTGGGTCTTCAGAGCGGATAACTATGAGACAATGATGTCCTGGTTTGAGGACCTCAAGGTGTTGACTTCCACTAGTAATATCCAGGAGAAGACTAAATTTGTGACTCAAAAGCTGAATTTGCAACCTGATGGTAGACCGAAGCCTAAAGAAAGCTCCGCCCACGCATCAGTCACTAATACGCCAACTCGTCCGCATGGTGACGTTTCCAGCAACCAGAATACTTCTTCTCCAGCACCAAGATTGGATGATCAGACTAACACAAATACTACATCATCGATTCCAGATACTAATGATATTCAATTAGACTCTATACCGAATATTTATGTCGATGCACCGGAGCGCCCTTTGAAGGGAACAAGACAATAGTAATATTGTCAATATTACATTTCATTTAACCTTTCATAAGTGGCAATGCATAGCGTTTAAAAGTATATATATTTAACCAATATTCATCTATGGTATATATGCAAATGTGTAAAAATATTACAAATCAAAGATTCTTTTTATTACTATCTGATTGTATGAAAACTTCAATTTGATCCAATACTTCAGTCCAACGCTGGTTAAACTTTAGGTCTGAAAACTTAAATAAAACACATTCTCTACCACGCTTGGATATTGAGAATTTCTCCTCCTCAGTTAAATTCGTAACAGTGACGAACAACTCGCTCAAATCGGGATACTTGCCCTCATCTGAAGTGTCCCTAAAATCGGGATCACTTTTATCCTTGAAGAAAAAGCCTGTTCTCGTTTCTGTCGTGTTGATTTCCACTTGCTCCTTCTTGAATGCATCCCACGGAACAACAATGTCAAGTAGAGGGCCCGCTGATGCGTGAACCAATGGTATCAACCCTGATGCGACGTATTCGACTACAGCAATCCCAAAGTGCTCATTCCACATGGCATTAATACCAAACGAAGACTCTCTTAAATATTTCTGAATTTCACTATAAGGGCAATCGGTGTGAAACTTAATAAGAGATTTAGGGATGTTAAACTTCTCAGTTGCATGGTTGTTTAGGAATGACACATAATCCTTATCTTCTTGAGACCTTGTTGAACCTATTAATACCAATTTGGGTGCATCAGATATATCTTCTAATGTTTCCAAGAACTGAGCGAACGACTTGATAATTAGTTCATGCCTTTTCTCGGGCCTGAATTGAGCAATAACAATCACTTGATTTTTTCGAATCCACTTCTCATCATTAACTATTAGCTTCTCAGTTGAGCATGGTGGATATATTATTTTTGGGTCAGATGCGCTCCAAATTTGTTTCATGTGATTGCACGTCCAGGTGGAATTCGTTATGGCAATACTAACAAATGACCCAACAAATTTATACCACAGCATAAAAAGTTGCCAGTAGCAGTATTTAAATAAAGTTTTTAAACTTTTCAAGCTACCAGTGTTTTTCAATTTGTTCAGCATGTCTGAAGAAATTACTGGATAGTGTGTATAGGTGACGATGGGGATCTTAGCGAAATACCGGACGATTGGGTACCCAAATGGATAGCCCATGGTATCACACCAGACATCTGGTGGACATTTGAAGATTGCTTCGAATGTTAGCAAAATTGATCCTAAAGCTTGTCCTAATAACGTAAAATGTGGCCACATCTTGCTATCGACAAATTTCCTCTTATTGAGATAGATGAAAACTATCCGATCTTTATCCAAATCATAGTCAAATCTCTTGGAGACATTGTCCAAGATTTGATGACTGGTCGCATCATTATCACCTGTGTATATGAGTACCACATTTTCGTCACTTTTAGATAAAGTGGTTTCCACTGCTTTCCAAAGCACCTTTTCCCCACCACCGCCAGCGTTACAATAAGGATGGAAAAACCCAAAAAGCACTCTCTTATTTTTTCTTAGTTGTGGAGCTAAATCATTTACAAATTGCTCTCGGTTCAGTTTATCCGATTGGCCAATAGATATTCTATTGCCTTTGTCAATGCCATTCGTGTACTGACAAGGTTTGGAGCTCGCCAAGATCATGTTTCTTCTCACAGCTCCATTCTTCCAGGCACCAAAATCCAATTGAACGTTCTTTGTTGGGTCAAGTTCAATTTTTCTCATAGACTTGTTGATCCGTACCCTATATTTTGGAGGCGGTGCCACAGCAAAACTACTTAGATCAGTTCGACTTAAGGCAAAAAGGAGAATCACAAAGATAAGCAGTACCTGCAACAGAAGATAGACCACACTCATTGCCGTATTATGGGTTGTGCAACTTGAACAGGCGTCACGCAGGATAGTATTGTTGATATTCTTCATGTCTTCGAAGTGGCCTTTTTTCGACGCGATAACGCCATGCATGAATTAACGAAAAACGAATTATAATATACAGACGACGTACACAATTTGAAAGAGTAAATTTTTATCTATCTCTCAATTCCATTACCAGTTCCAATAGGGGACCAAAATCTGCTGGTCTCAGTAACTCAAATTCTTGTGAAAACAGACAAAAATGCCTGAAACTTGTATTGAGAACTGTTTGTAAGTTCAGTTCCAATATTTCATTAAAATGGTGACAATATATGTGCGCATATACCCTGAATAGTCTTCTTAGCATCTGCACCACGTATTTGGAAATGAACTTGGGTGGAAAATCACCTGACAGCTTTGCAGGAAAGATGCTCTCGTCATCGAACTGGTCCTGGCACCATCTCATTAGGCACTCTACGTATTTTGGCGCAGATACAGCTACAGGGGCTTGGCCCTTCTGGAAACACCACAGGTATTCGTACTCGTTGGTGGCAATCATTCTCGGACAGCTCTGGGGCGAGCAAAACTCCGTGATCGTTCCATACAGCATATTAATTTGATTATAGAAATCGACACAATGCACCGCGCACCACTCGTTTTCGTCTTCACCACGAGGTAGTTTCACTGCCTGGTTTAAAACGCCTTCCGAACCCAGAGTCATCTCGACTATCTGCTTTAAATCCTGGTGCGAGGATACCGTTGTGCCAATCTGCGGTTGCAGAAAAGGCTTTTGATGCGATGGCGTGTAATTAAAGTCCGTAACCATAGCTGACTCTCTCATGGTCTGTTGCTGTTGCAGAGCGGGTAGCAAATCGAGATCTCCATTCTTCGCAGACGTTGGCTTCGTCGGCGTTGTCCATATCTGGTTCTCGATGTTATTGGGTTGTAAATTGCTGAAAAGCTTGGTATCTTCCTTCTTTGGTGATCCAGTCAACTCAGGAGCGTTAGTGTTCCATTTGAATCCCCTCGTAGACCTTATCGTTTGGCCTGGGCTCAGATGACTATATGTGAGTTAGCAAGGGTGATCGATCAAAAACACAGCTGAAGAGCTCATGACATACAAATTTTGCAAAAAAGACATCGCAACAGGGGCGTTTTGAAACTATTGCGGCTTACACAGCGTAGTTTGTCTAATATCTAGTGTTCTAAGACGTGTTAACGTTCTGCTCCTTTGTTCCGTCCTCTTGCAAATCAGGCATAACATCCTTTTTGGGGCCAGGCCGTTCCATCTCCATTGTTGACACCATTTGCGTGTTTAACCTTTTTGGGAAAACCAATCTCGAAAACCACTGCGCCGGGTAACTGTAATGAACGTTTACGTAAGCTCTTAATCCACTGAAGAATTTCAAAACATACAAGCCCAGAGGCGCTAAAGCCCTGCCAAGAGGGGCTGGAGGTCTCATCGCTTGAAACCAGGTACGCAGTAAAGTACCTCAGCGTAGAGGCTTGAACGCACTGAAGTCCCTGTGTGATGGTTACTGCAAAATGCCGACAGGCATTGTTGAGTATGGCATGTGGCTCTTCGGCGGCTAAAACGACTGACTTAATCAAAAACGTATAACGATGACTTCTGAAATTATTTTTTATTCGTGTTTTACAGAAACAAGATTTCTTGCACAAGTTTTTTGGCGTAAAGTCTGAGCAATTGGATTAATTCCTCTTGCACCCAGGGATGTTAATGTGGCCCATGCTGCTCGACAGAAGCTACGGCGTTCTACAGATAAACCTTTGGCTTGGCCATTAAAATGGCCGGTGCTGAGTCCTCGACCAAGGTTGCTCCTGGGATCACAAAAAAAAGTTCTTTGGTTTCTGTAACATCGCCAGTAGTTGGTCGGCTCGAAGAGACCACTACGCCCTTATCGTTCCCGAACACGACGCAATGATGGCTCTACATCCAAGGAGCCCTACGTGACTCACAGTTTGACCGAAGTGACAGAAAGCTTGATAAGGGCACACAGCTTCCGGATACATCGCACAGGTAATTGTGCAGGGGCAGTTTGCTATCTGGCGCTACATCTACAACCGGCATACTGTTCTGCTGCATGAGGGAAGCGAAACTTCAAAGAAGACTTCTCTTGTTCTGCTCGATAGCGAGTCAGTTGCTTTGACCGCCGAGAAACGTAAGATTAAGGACTATCGTATTAGCATGAAAGTGATCGGGTAGCCCTCTTCAGGGACTTGAAAAGTAACATTATTAATTGAAAGAGCGGCGGGAGACTTAAGTGTTGAGACCTGCTGCGTGCGAGAAAATATCAAGCGGCATTGGGCGTGCCAAATCGCATCATGGCATCATGGTCCAAAATGTTTGGTTACGCTCGACGGAAACTTCAATGCAGTAAAACCCTTCATGGTTGTCTACTTTGCACAACATTCGATGGCGAGCGGCGGGGTTTGGAGTCCCTCCATGCCGGGCCCTGGCCCCGCGCACGTGCGTGCATGTCAAGTTCGTAATGGATTAAAAGTTTACATAGACTAAATATCTCTGTGAATGCACAGGATGCGCCTGGTATTATACAATAAGCAAACGGAAACTATGTTTCGCACCTCCTGCCCTGTAGAAATAGCTGTTCGCTTGCTCTCAATTGGTTGCGCTTAACCATTGGTCACTCTTTTGCAATAGCGACGTTGCTACTTTCGCGGCGAGTTCTGAATGTTCGAGTAATTATCAGTTGTTGGGGGAATCCAACTTCCCGTGTTATTCTTGATGGAATCTGCGTTTTTTGCAGGCAAAAAACCGTAGTACATCTGTGTAACCGCTGGCACTTCTTGCGTTTGCGGATAAAGCGCTGGATTTGCTCTTGGCTCGAAATATCCGTTTTGAAAGCTCTCATTCATTGGAGAAACCCTTTGCTGGGCCATCTGAACGCTGCTAGGGTAAGAGTATCTATGACCGTTTGTAGTGTAAAATGTCGCCAAGTGTGATAGAGTCTGCACTGTCGGGTCAGAAAACCTTTGTGGCAGTGTTTGTTGTGGCGCCCGTGCAAAATACGCGTTCGTTGGGGTATTATTTTGGCTTTGGCTTTGATTACGTGGTTGGTTGAAGTTGTCACCTATAGTTATTGTTGATCCCTGCTCAGACAATTTTTCCATAATAGTGCTGATCGGAGGTAATTTTTCGTTTGAACTTTTTCTCCTTATTAGTGGATTCGAGTCTGGCGCCCAGGAGAATGACCTCTGCTTCTCCATGTGCATTGTTGAATGTGGAGAAAGATTTGCCGCAGGGATCTCGAGGCGACTTGGTGGAAGCCTTTTTCCCCTACTGAAAGACTCGTTCTTTTTTCTTCTTTTCTGAGTGGGCATGAAAGAATATTGTATAGCGGGTGACCCCATCAGTGCATCAGTGTCAAACTGATACCTCGACATCGAGGGCAACGAATCCATCGCTGCCGAACCTCTCACTCGTTTTTCGATATCCTCGAAAGACTTTTCACACTCCTTAGGAAAATCTGCGCCAAAGATCGGCACCAACAGGTACCGTATTGGGAAGCAAAATCTCGCACAGATTAACTTCGCAATCTCCAGTGGTAGCCAAGTACCCTGGATTTTAATGTAACCGCCTCTGATCCTTTTGATTATATCAGTCATTATAAAATCAGGCACTTCATTGGGCGGAATGGCCTTCTCGTGCACTAAATAATTGCGATACATCTCAAGTATTTTCAACTTCAAGTCGGGAACCAAGTTATTCCAGTGCAAATCCGTGTAACTGGTCGAAAGTGCGTTTGGGCCGTTCGAACCCTTTGGTGTCGAGCTAGCACTATTCGGATTGGATAGAGACATACTTGGTAAATTGATGTCGTTTCCCAAAGAGGATCGCCTTTTCCTTCTATCCCAATGGGCACCATTTGCCGCTGGCGAGTACATATCGTTTGGGCTTTCGTAAAGAGCATAGTCAATAATCAAGTTCAAGTCTTTCATACAAGTGTGCTGCAAGGAGTGATCTTGCAGATCTCGATTCTTCCTTGGAATGTGGATCAGACCGCGCATGACATCCTGGTACAGCCTCCAAATACCTGTAAGGAAAACGTAACCAGAATCGTGAGTCCACAGGATGCAGTTGTTAGCATTGATCAGCTTGCCATTATTCTGTAAGTTGTGGTCCAGTTTCCGCAATTTGAATTGCTGGTTCTTCGTTAGCGTAGCGGTCGAATCGTCCGTTTCATTAACATTACTGTTGACATAGGGCAGACCGTCATCCTTGATGATGGATCCCTGCAGAAGCTGGTTTGGGCATACATCCAAACGTAAATTTCGCCTTTGGGTTTCTGACAATGTCGCAAACTCCGGGCCGCTTGTCGCCTTCGACGTGGACACGTCTGGCAGTTGGTACTCGTAGCAGTCAAGGACATTTTGTCTCGCCCGATTTTCCGACGTCTCATTTGCCAACTTGAAGGGATTAGCAAACGACTCCGCAATGTTCGACTTGTACGTGACTCTTTTCGTTTTGCACGAACCGTCTGCGTCGGCTGCATACACGCTTGCGAAGTACAATCTTTGATAGTCATCCAGCGGACTCTCTGAAAGGACCACGCTATCCAAGTCCAAACGGTGGAAAGGATATCGGCAAGAGCTATTATGATTAACGCGCTCCATAGCTTTCGAGCGCCTATCAGTAAATCCTCTCCTTAAGAGCAGCTGAAAAGTACGACAAACCGGTACGACGAATTCTGCTTGAGAAACGCCTAACTATATTTTCCTTATATAACAGGATATCTTGTGTATCCCTTGGTATGTTCTTCGCCAACACGAACCGTCCAACCTTCCAGACAAAATAGAACAGAGTAAAAGAAAAGAATAAGAAGAAAGAGAGGTAAAAACAAAATATATGAACCAATTATCTTGCTGTCGTCCCCTGCATGAAAATATGCATTGAAAGATCTACCCTGACAATTGCGTGAAACGGACATGTCGAAAGGGCAGTTCCAGAATACAAAATTGATTTGAACATATACATCATCTCTAAATTAGGATTAAGAAAGAAAGCTAAACCTGTCTGTGCCGTTTACACGCCATAACTCCCCTAATTACAATGCCCGAATTTTTCGAATTTTCGAGGAAAATGTTTGCTCAATTCCGGCCTGGAGCGTGAAATGCAGCATGTCCGCTCAGAGAATGCAGCAGCGGCATCTTGCCTCTGGACCACGGGAGTCGCGTGAAATTGTGTTTTAGGAATGGGGGTAGCAAGAGCGCTGAGGTCGAAGATGAAGCCTCCCCCCTAGATGCGACCCCAAATCCGGTTTCAGAGATTATCCCTCTATTTGTGTCGCCTTCCGGCAACTCCGTATCAGTAAATAGCTTTCTGACCTTTGTTTTTCAGGTAGCAACAGCGAGCAGCAGAAGGAACTGTTGCATTGAATAATACCCAATCTACGGAATGTGCATATGCTTTTGTCTCTGAGGGACGGATTCTGTCTTGTAGACCAGGCCGATCGGTGCGCTTAAAGGCCTCTGATTGGCCAAACGCTGGCCGAAGCAGCAACTTCTACGATAGCTTTGCAGGAATGAAAAACAACAACACGATCGCTATATCGCGCGTGACAATTCGACCGGAGGCCGATATCTTTTCAATCGCATCCTGTCGTGCTATCACATCCGGTTATGTTTCTTAATCAGTGCGTACCTGCCTTGGCGCCGGGTGACCCCGGCGCCTGCAGAGATATACAGTCTATGTAAACTCTTGACCCCCTGTGGATTCGCATTTCACGTGAGTTGCACAGGCTAAGACCCAGCGTGGGGAGAGTGGAAGTTCCGTTGCTTCCCATCGGAGGCTCAGCAACGCGCTTGAGCATCGCGCTATGGCTGCATTGGAGCCCCCGTCGAACGTAAAGAGGCATCTTGACCGGCAGTGTTTTGGTACGATCGAGATCCTGCTTGATGTGCGTGCAGGCCGTGGACGCCCTGTCCTCGCGCGCCTTCGGTAACACGGGTGTCTGCAACCTGCTGCGACTTTGTCGTGACTCTGTCGTGGAACGTGTAGTGCGGCGTGCGGCCATGCCCGAACCGATTTGCGATTGAGCTTCTCGCATTTGAGGAAATTGAGCCTGGTAGTGTTTGCACAGCAAGACAGGACTGCAGTTGGTGCCAGCAGCGTGGATATTTCCACGAATGCCTGTTTTCCGGCCGGGACCGCGTTCTGTTCGGAATCATAGCTTGCCGGGGAGCAGGTGTGTTGGAAGGCGGGAAGATATTGCAGCAAAACGTCTCGAACCGCCTTCTTCGAGGATCTGCTTCTCGCAGACAGTAGAACTGCACGCCGGTTGTAGATGTAGCGCCGAGTCCAAGCTGCTCACGCAAAGTTTTCTTTGGCTGGTTGTTCCACAGATTCGGATCTTGTACGTCCGCATCCGGCTTCTGTCGCTTCTGTCGAGCGTTTTATCACGTTGGATGTTTTGTACGTAGATGAATAGTAGTTCCTCGTGATCGGGAATCACAAGAGGCCCTTTTGAAGGATTTTACTACGCGGCACCGGCGTTTCTGTTTTCTACCATTGGCGCCATTGACATCCTTGGGTCTGACGAGAATTCTTTCCGTTGCGAAGGCCTTCTGTCGGATAAACGCACCAAAATTCAATCTGGTGAAGAACAGATCAAACTATTCTTTAGCAAGGCTTCTTTCTTTATTCGTTGCTTATGATCCAACGGGCTGTTTCCGTCATCAAAGAGCTGCGTATCACACCGAGCCAGGTCTATCCCGACTAGTAGATGTTAATCCATCCGCCTTACGGTCCTGTGAATTAAGTGTATGAAGGGCTTGTAGTTGTCAGAGAATATAACCGCCGAGGTACCGCGCCTTTCCTCAACCCGAGAACGAAAAAGGTAAAGCTATGGACCGCAGTGTGGATCCCAAAGCGGGTTAATGTTGCAATTAAGAGCTACCACTTGAGATACCAAGCACCAGTGACGAACACGGGGAAATGTCGCGCCTGAGCTGAGCGACTGTTCAAAAATGAGTTAGAAAATCTTTTTAAAATGGATATTTTATATAAAAATCTATGGGCTCCAAATAGGATACCTCTCGTAGTGCTAATAGGAGACTGCGCTAAGCTTCCCGGAATGAGTCAAGATGAAGAGGAAACACAGATGGATAACAGCCTGCTGTGATTTCACGAGCTCTCTGTAAAATCTTGCTTCAGTCTGGGTGTCACATGTTTTCGAGCTGTCGCGTTAAGAGCACGTCTATCGATGAAGTTTTATGCGGGTGGTTATTTAACGTTGGTGAACTGGGCAAAGTTCCTTGCCTTCTACTGTCTTTCTTGCCACCAGGGTCCAGGGTTCGATGAGATGTGATCTGGCTCGCAATATCGAATGCCCCGCCAGGAAGAAGGATATTGCAAGCCGATGAACGTAGGCCCTGCCAGATAGCCGGTAGCGCGCGAATGAATGAACAGCCTTTATCGCTTGCAAAGCGGAGACGCTTGCAACACAGCAAATTGCCGTTGCGGTGGGCGAATCAGTCCTTAATTCGCAGCGACTTTTTCCAGCAACCCAGAGTCAACGTTATACAGTAAACCGTAAACTTCCAGCAGACCGTCGTTGATAGCTTCCGTTACGGTTTCGTTTTCCATTATCCGCTGAAATTGCCTGTCGACGTTACAACGGGACAAGTACTTGCTCTTTGACTTCAGATCGGGAAACTGAGGAAGAGATGCTTTGTTTTCATGGTACAGGTCGTCGATATCTTGCAGATATTCGTGAAGATGTTCACATTTGTCTCCGGCCAAAGCCTCGCGTTGGTGTGTCAAACACGTTTTGATGCCACCACAATCGGTGTGCCCGCAGATGACGACCTTGTTCACCTTCAGACATCTGATGGCAAACTCCAGCGTGGCCTTGAAAGATAGGTCCTTGTGGGAGCAGATGTTGGCCACAGTCTTCCACGTGAAGATCTCACCTGGCAGAACTCCAAGGCAAGTTTCATTGTAACGGGAGTCCGAGCAGCCGATGAATAGAGTGTGAGGTTGCTGGCCCTTGCCATTGAACTCGGGGAACAGGCTGGGGTGCATGTGGTTCATCTGTTTAGCCCACTGCTTGTTAGCAGCCAGTAGGTCGTTTAGCTTGGAGTCGTGTGAAAGGGTAAATGGTGAGTCGCTGATCATGTTGTTTCGAGGTTGAGTGTGAGTTTGAGTTGATGTGATGGTTGTGTCTGGCAAGAAAGTACAAACTACACACATTGATGCTCTGCTATATATATAAATGTTTTCCTCGATGAGAATTCAACATTAGCGATGACTAAAATACATTTTTCCCATCATTTTGATCACCATCACTTATTCATAAGCATTTCGTCACTATTTGCATTGTTTTTTCTCAACAGTTTGTGACTTCGAGGATTCCACCGTTCTTGTCACTGTTACGTCACAACCGAAAAAAGCGGGAAAAAGCCTTTTGGGATACGAGCTCGTGAGGTGATCGGACACCACAACTACCGTGAACAATGACGCATGACTTGACATGCCATGGGCCATCGGGGATGGTTGGGTAACACCCAAGGGCGGCTTTTAGATGTGCCAGGTCCGAACTCCGATCCAGGCCATGAGGGCGATGCACCCTCATGGAGAAGAAAGGGATACGAGCTATATGCTGCGAAGAAAGAATAGCTCAAGTTGGCCATATATACGTGCCCTTGGGATCACTTGGTTCGCCGCGCCTTCTTCGAGAATTGATTTGAATATCACTCCTAATTGTTGCTCCAGATTTTAGGTTTTTTATTTTTTGTGTTCCAGATCTTATCGTAGCAGCAGAAGGTTTTTGCAAAAAGTCGATTCCGATTTACAGTATCTCTCAACGTCCGCGGACTCTTTGTGTAATCTCTCGCGCATCATTATATAAAGTCTTGGGTCTTTAGAGTGTCGTACTGGAATTATTTATCTATAACGACCATCAATATGATGATGCTTGAAAAGAGCAAGGGATCCAGCAAGTTTAAACATTATACAGCGACACTTACCCTGGTTTTCCTGGTGCTGATATGGCTCTTTAGGACTAACGATGGGCTGCTTGCATATAAGAGATCGCCAACGTTCTCGGTGCCTCCTCAGCAGGCAAGAAGTGACAGCAACGGTAACAACATCACTATAGTGGACTTCTTCAAACCTTACGATCCTGCGTACCCCACGTCTGCACCAACAAATAGATACTTCAAAAAGATTAATTTGAGACCCTTATCGCCCTACAACATTCCTCGTGTCAATTTTACTGAATGGATCGACGAACAATTCAGCATGTCGTTTGAGAGACTGCTGTTAAATATCGGCGATGACAACCTGTTGAATAACGAGTCTTTGAAGAGCGATGAGGTGCTGGAAGGAGTTGTAATAGCTTCACCTTCAAAGAAGGATCCGAATTATTTTTACCAATGGGCCAGAGATTCGGCAATCACGATAAACACAATCGTGTCCAATTTGTTTAACGAGCAAACGACCGTCCAGCAGCCCGCCATTAATGTCACTCTGGCGGGGACGGTTCTTAAGTATTTGAACAACTCCTATGATCTGCAGAGATTGGACAATCCCTCGGGCCAAGGAGTCCCTAGCAAATCCTTGAAGGGGTTGGGTGAGCCTAAGTGGTACGTTGACAACAAGCCATTTTCAGACCCCTGGGGCCGGCCGCAGAACGACGGCCCTCCACTAAGATGTTTGACAACGCTGCACTTTCTCAAACAGCTGAAAAACCACCAAACATCGCTGGAGGCAGTTGTGTCAGCGTACGAATCATTCTACAACAGACCATTGGATCTGGCCTTTAAAAATGAAAGGGAGCTTTATGAAAAAATTTTGATATGGGACCTCAAATTTGTCATTGAGAACTGGAAAGAAAACTCGTTTGATCTCTGGGAAGAGATACAGGGTCAACACTTTTTCACTTCACTTGTACAGCTGACCTCCGTAAAATTTGGAATTCTATATTTGAAAGAGCATAAGAAAGACTGGCCGGATCTGCAAAATTTTGTGGCAGACCTGGAAAAGTGTTTTGACAACATTCACTCGTTTATCTTCATGGAGGGCGGATTCATTAATCCCAACAAAAATTTCATTGTGGAAACGCCGTCGATGTTACATTCAAGATCCGGATTAGACATTGCTGTGATTATTGGGACTTTGCTAACTCATGATTCCCAAATGGCCAAATCAGATACAATACCTTTCGATGTTGATGACTCAGGAATTTTAAACACGTTGTATTCTATGGTAAAATCGATGGAAATTATATATCCCATCAACCATCAACGTGCAAACCTCAAAATAGGTGTTGCCTTGGGAAGGTACCCTGAAGACGTCTACGATGGTGTCCAAACGTCCGAAGGAAACCCTTGGTTTCTAGCAACAGCATATGCATCAGAGCTGCTGTATAAACTGATTTGGAAAAATTATCAATTTGAAGAAGATTTAATCATCCCATTAAATAATTGGGAGTCCGAATTTTGGACTTTGATCTTTGAGGGGTTTGAAGAATACATGAGTGAAAATTATTTTGGGGCCGGCGCCTACAGTGGAAACAACAATTACCAATTGGTCATTCCTTATAATTCGCCTGCTTTCAATCAAACAATGATATCGATTTTCGATTTGGGAGAATCCTTTTTGGATAAGATCAGAGAACACGTTAGTGATGACGGAAACATGAGTGAGCAATTTAATAAATACACAGGATATTTACAGGGTGCTGAAAATTTAACGTGGTCTTATGGCGCATTTTGGAGTAGTTGCCACATTCGATCAAAAGTTCTTCAGTTGTTGGAATAATTATCAAAGACACGAACCCTCCTCTTTCTTCGAAATCTTTTAACTTTATAATTGGTTACAATGCTTATCGTTACGCAATTTCACTGGAAGGGAACGTTCAAACCGACCCTTTCAGCCGTTCTCTTTACAATCTCTTCTTGCGATAGCTTCGTGCCTGGGTTATACCTCTGGATGAGCTCATCATACTCCCTCTGGTTATTCAAAAAAGACGCTACATCATTGAAATGATTTATATTCCTCTTGTTCAATTCGTGCGAAAGAAACAGGTTTTTGAGGGGAGTGCTGTTAGCAAGGTACAAAAGTGCTCTGTCTCTCGTGATATCTTCATTCTTTAGAGCTTCAACTTTCTTGTTCAACCCGTTTAGGTCTTTCAGCACTCTCGCCTTTCTTAATGCATCGACGTCCTTAAGATTGGCTTCCCTGACAAGGCTCATTCTCTTGTAGGTTAGCAGGGCAATTTCCTGCTTCCTTTCACTCAACTTGTGTGTAATCACTGATCTCTTATTAGTACGAACCATTGCCTTAATAACAGCTTTGTAAGCATGCAGCGCATCTGTCTGAAGAGATCTCATCTCACTTTCACTCCGTATAGATCGTAGAGGATACAGGTTATACAGTACATGATGCCGGTCCTCGATATTTTTCAATATCCCATCATCGGAAGATATTAACCAATATACTGTGAGCAGGTGGGAAAGAGCGAGCAAGCTGTTACCCTGAAATAAGAGGTGACATTTCCAGGCCATGTGATCAGATAGGCATTGTGGTTACCCGCTTTTGCACGTGCATCCTAAGGGTGGCCTCTCCGAGCGCGGGCCCGAATTGGTACCGACTTTCGGATCCGTGATAACTGTTTCTGAAGGGGGTATAATATTTGGGGGTTTCCTGCCCAGATATGTGAGCGGTCAAGACATATAAATTAGAAAAGGTGATCCGCGACCAGTAGCTGGCATAAGAACCACGGAACCTGTCAACAAACGGAAGTGATAATGTTTAGAAACACATTGGCCAAGAGAGCATTTGCTACTATATCATCCACCGAGAGAGTGCTACCAAAGGAATATGGGGGACGTTTTGTAGTTACTTTGATACCTGGGGATGGTGTCGGAAAAGAAGTCACAGACTCCGTTATTTCGATCTTTGAGGCCGAGAACATTCCAATTGATTGGGACAGAGTCGACATTTCTGGTCTAGATCACAAGGAAGATGTCAAAGCTGCTGTAGACTCTTTGAAAAGAAACAAAATCGGTCTAAAAGGTATTTGGCACACTTCAGCAGCTGACCAAACTGGGAGCGGCTCTTTAAACGTAGCTTTGAGAAAAGAGTTAGATATTTATGCTAATGTCGCATTGTTTAAATCTGTCAAAGGTGTGAAAACAAGGATCCCAAATGTCGATTTGGTCGTTATCAGAGAAAATACAGAGGGTGAATACTCAGGCTTGGAACACGAATCGGTTCCAGGTGTTGTGGAATCTTTGAAGATCATGACTAAATCTAAGACTGAGAGAATTGCAAGATTCGCGTTCGATTTTGCCAAAAAATACAATAGAAAAGCGGTTACTGCAGTTCACAAAGCCAACATCATGAAGCTAGGTGACGGTTTGTTCAGAAACACCGTTACTAAAGTCGGTGAAGAAGAATACCCAGACATAAAAGTTGGTTCTATTATTGTCGATAATGCCTCCATGCAGACTGTCGCTAAACCACACCAATTTGACGTCTTAGTGACACCTTCCATGTATGGTACCATTCTAGGCAACATCGGTGCAGCCTTGATCGGAGGTCCAGGTTTAGTTGCAGGCGCAAATTTTGGCAGGGAGTATGCCGTCTTCGAACCCGGTTCTAGACATGTCGGCCTAGATATAAAGGGCCAGAACATTGCCAACCCAACTGCGATGATTCTATCTGCTACATTGATGCTAAAACACCTAGGTTTAGATACTTCTGCTTCCAGGATATCTAAAGCCGTTCATGATGTCATTGCTGAAGGTAAATCAACCACCCAAGACATTGGCGGCTCTGCATCAACTACAGATTTCACAAAGGCCATAATTGAAAAATTATCCACTTTATAAGCAAACGATTTCTCAAACCTTACGATAGATTCTATTTTTCTCACTACCGCCTCTCATAAAATAGTGAAAGTTTCAGTATAACTCTAATTTTACTTATACTTATGTAAATAACATATTTATATAACAGATGAAAGAACATTACACACGGTCTCTTTGCATGGTTGCTCAAGGTCGGGTGGGAACTTTATACGTACAGGCCCTTCATGAATTATTACGCCATCCTTTCTCATCGCGCGGCACAGTTGAGATAGCTCTTTGGATATAAAAGAGACTTGGAAGGTCTCATGATTCTTAACTCCCATCTCGAGGAATTCTCATCATTTCAGCTCCAGTACATCCGAACTTTCTGTGGCTGGGATTGGCTTCCTACCATTTCAAACTAGAAGTTCGCCACGAACAAGCCTATTATGGACCAGTTTAGTGGTGTAAAATTCGTTCTCGGCGGAGTCAGTATCGCACATTTGAAACGTGCTAAAATTAAGCCCAGTTTAGAATTGCATTTAATTCTGCAATTTTCAAAATTGAAGATGTCGCGTTCAAATGAGACTTGTGGGGAAATTGGATAATCATTGGTCGTGTAGTACCTTGCTGAAGTTATATATGCAACTAAACAGCATTTCTGATTCAATCAGTTAAAGAGGATTTGAATCAAAAAATGAGATACCATTTCGAAGAAATATGACCTTTTCAGGCCATGCAGAAGCATAAAACTACCCACAGCTTTATATTGAAAGATACTGCTGAAACAATCACAGATTTGATAATTCGCCTTCGGTTTACCGAGCAACTTTGTCTGTGCATGTACACTGGTCCTTCAAGTACAAAAAAGTGGGAGAGCCTCGGCGGTTAAACTATTTCGAGACAACAATCTGTTCTAAAGATTGAAGCTTTCCTGTGTAGATTTTAAGTTTGTAGTCCTACCTGCTGAAGCTTAAATCACATATACCCCATAGAAGAATCTGAATATGGGTGCATAATACGGCAAATTATTCGTCTGAGCCATTTGAACTTTAGACGAACAGTCCCCAAGCTTTCCAGAATGTTTTTCTAAAGCATTGAAAGAGTTTTTATCATGCTCATGTGTTTTTCAGGAGGCCTGTGGGCTTTGACTGACTTATCAAAAAGATGGTTGTCAAGTTTTTGATCAAACTGGATTCAGATTTCTCAACATAAATGCCTTATCATGCAGTTACCACCTTACCCTGTTTCGTGCAACTCTATATATCATGAAACCACCAATATTCTAACTTCGAGACATCCTTTAACAGGCTTTCTTTCAGCAAACTACTTAGGGAGCGTTAGATCTATATACATATGTATTACAACTCAAAAATAGAAAGCTGCGCAACTGTTCCACCGATAGGATTTGTTTTTCTGTCAGTTTGAGCTTTAGTTGAGCGAATGAATAGATACGCCCATGAGAGGACTTCGTGATGAGCTTTTGAATAGCAAATAAATGATTTGACAGCCGTAGTATCTTGGCTTGTAAGAGTGCAATAACTCGTAAGTGATACACTTAGTACTATGCTGAAGAATATTAAGCGGAATATCGCCGTAGACACAAGTAAATGTGAAGATTGCTGTTAAAGGAGCGAGTTCATACCCAAATAAATTGCCTCAGCAGTGCACGACCGCCCGTGCTTAACTCTGTGATTGAATGGAGTTTCTCATGAAACAATATCCCCTAGACTTCAAGTTGCACCGCAATACACTTAAATATTCTTTGCAAGTCTCTATCGCAATAGGCGCCCAAATAGACTATACGTATTTGATGTCTCCCTCGCCCAGCGCGTTTTTGGGTAGGTAGGTTGAAAATTGATTCATAAAAAAGGGAAAATACATTATACATTAAATCATCTCCGTTTGGCAGGTATTGCAAAAGATAGTACCCAGTTGCACTCTGGGGCTTTTCGCCAGTATATCACAAAAATAATTTGCAGCTTCCACGATGGGTTCTTTGATCAATGAACCAGATACGGACTTCCATCTAAAACTCAATGAACAATTATTCCACATTCCACATGAATTAGTTCATAAAAATGTTAAACAAGTTCACAAGCTCATTGAGAGGGAAACAGCGATCCTGCAGTCACTATTCTTGGATATGAATAAGTTGCTGGAATTCAATAGTTTAGAACAAGACAAGATGGCCTTAGCAAAGTTAAATGACATTATAAAGCATGTTGATAGTCTCGAAAAAAAACTAAATAAAAGGGTTGACGAAGAACTAAAATTGCTCAATAGAATAGATTCGAGGATAAAGTTCTTCAAAGAGTTGGAAAGTTCTAAGTTACAGAAAGACACCTCAAGATTAACTGAATGGTACCAAAAATATACGAATCTTTTGATTGGTGATTACCTGATAAGGAATAGTAAAGTGCATTCAGTGTCTCTGAATAACAATGAGATCGTTCATGAAGATGAGAAATATTGGAATCCAGGTGTTGTGTTTCTAAGACAGCAGAGTTTGCAAACCCTATTGGATTATGATATACTGCTGTCTGCTAACAGAATATCAAAGGCTTTGACTGAAAATCACGATTTAAATCCCTTGATATCATGGATAGGTGAAAACAAGGGTTTTCTGAAGAAAAATTGTTCCTTTTTAGAGTTTGAAGCACGGTTACAACAATATGTCGAGCTAATAAAGTCTGGGAATTTTCTGAAGGCCATAGCATGTTTCAGAAATTTCTTGCTGCAATTCATGGAAAGCAATTTTGCTGATTTGAAGCTGGCTTCAGGTCTACTCGTTTTCATAAAGAGTTGTGAATATAATACACTAAAGAAGCAGGATGAAAATTCCGAGAGTTGGGATATATCAGAAAAGGAGGATGTTCCTGTTGAAAAGTCCAAAACTTACTTAACGACAAGAAATGAGGTCCATGAACATTTTTTCCGCAAGAGAGTGTACTCACAACGAAGCGATTCAGGCCCAGCTGAAGATTTAAATGTGCAGCATTATAATATTAACAATTTGGACTTCGAAAGGTATACTGACTTACTGGGGGAAAAGAGGTGGGCTACTCTCAATGATCTTTTCACTAAAGAGTATTACTCCATGTATGGTATATCACATCATGAGCCATTATTGATGTATTTATCTTTGGGTATATCTGCACTGAAGACAAAGGAGTGCTTTGACAAAAAAGAAGTTACATTATCGGGTGATAAGGGGCTTGATGATTATATTGAGGCAAATGTGTTGACCAGCAGCTGTCCTGTTTGCAGCCCAGATTTCGCTCCAATCGCAAAAAATTTACCTTATGCACACCATACGCAATCGAAACTATTTGAAAATCCAATAATGTTACCCAATGGAAACATTTATGATGCAAAGAAATTGAAACTACTGGCCATAACACTTAGGCGCCGAAATTTATGGTTATTGGACGAGGATAAAGTTATGGATCCAATTGACAAGAAAATATTTTCAGAATCAGACTTTATTACAATGTACCCTACGTGAATAGCTATGGCAAATAAGATACCTATTTTTATGAATTTTTTGATCTCAATCGCTGTCTTCCGATTGCTCGGTTTTTTTACGCTTGTACTCAAACTTCTCAAAAATGTAAACTCTCGCGTCTCTTTCTCTTGCAGGTTTCGTAGTATCTTGTTCACTATTTGTTCTTCTGTGATGATAGGAGGGGTACAAGTCCCATTGAAATTTGCCTGAGCGTTGAACACACAACCCATTATCTTTAGCCAAACTCTTTATCATCCATGAATCGTATGGTTCTCCCGTAAAAACAGATAACAAAATTCTCCCATAGCCCTCATTTGTAATATTTTGTTTTTGTTGGGACTCGCTTACATCATACCCTTGGTTATGGTTCGATAGGGTCCTCAAAATTGGTTTGTTGACCAACTCAAACAACCCCTTGCAGCTTCGTAGATATCCGAATACCAGCTCCTGGTGATCTCTTATATTTCTATCTTGGTCTTTGATGCCTTTACCTGTGTGTGGGAAGTTGAACATTATATTTTGTAAAGGTTTAATTCTCCAACTCACGCCTAGCACTTTATTCCATGGTGTTTTCTTGGATAATTTGAAAGATTTGATCAGGTCAGTCGCATCAATCCTAAAGAAGGTCTTGACGTTGTGACTCTGAAGATATGCATAGTTTTCTTTGAAAGTATTTGGATATTTAAGTTCTAGCTCAGAAGGCGAATTATCATAAGCGGTAACTATTAAATTCTCTGGGAGAATATATCCTTCTTCGATAATGGATTTGGCGTATGACAAGTCACCCTCACCGACCAACAGCAAAGATTCATTTTTGTCAAAAGGCATGAAGTTTGAAGCAAGTGATTTTTGCAACTCTTGGTTCCTCCTCACCGCTGGGGTTGCTTTCGTTTTCTTACTCAGCTTATCATTCTCTTTTTTTTTAAACTGGTGATTCAGTTGCTCCTGTGTTTGGTGTCTCTGTAGCGCCGCCTTCAGAGATTTTCCACTATTCTTCCCCCTAAGTTGTCTACCCATAGCAATTTGCTTGAGTTATACTTGAATTGAGTGGTTTTATAGAGTCAGCTTACAATCACCTTTTCAACTTTATCTCATCCCATCTCATCTCATCTCATTTTGAACTTTTTTTTCAGTTCGCTACAAAAAATATTCACCAAATCTAAATGTATGGGTTGCCTTTTTAAGCGTGAAAGGGTTTCTTGTTGATGTACAGGCATTTTCGACCAGCGTTATATATCATTTTCTGATCTTCGAGGACAGGTCTTGTTGACTGCATTTGTAGGTGGCACGGTTAGTATCAAATCATCAAATAATATCTTTGAATCATTTGTATGTACATACTGCGAATAGTAGCTTGAGTTTTGTAGATTCTTTGACGAGCACTGCAAGATAGAAAACTACCTGGAAGCCTTTCTCAAACCCTTCATTGATAATTATATCGACGATTTGGTCTCTCGGTATGAATTCAGTTTCAGCGAACCAATATTGATTCAGTCGAAGAGGTAAGAATACAAGACCTTTAAGCTTCGTTATTTGCACTCCATAGTTCCTCAGCACGATGAATGATTCAACTGTGGGTCTCCTAAAGATCAAGCTTAGAAGAAGAAAGGTGCACGCAACTGCTGATAGTTGCTTGCTGCATGAAAGGATAAAATAATGCCTAATCATGAAATAGGCCGTAGTATTAATCACTGCCACCATGAAAAGATTGACCATCGATTTAGATGCAAAAGATTTAGGGACAACAGTGATCCTCAAAAGTCCACCATCTTCCTTTTCCTGGATTACCAAACGGTAAGCTCGTCTTTCAATTCGCTTGAGGGTCCCTTTCGCAGTCATCAGCAAGTCTTTATCTAACTTGAATACTTGCCAAACTTTCGCACAAAATGGGCTACATGATTTTTAAATGTTTGGCAAAGCCGAAGCCAAAAACTATGGAGATGTTGAAAAATGGAAGACGGTTTAAACAAGTATAATATCTTAAATACTACAATTATATCTCCAAACAAGTTAGTGCACATGGCCTTATACATAATTATTGCACATAGCTTAATACATAATTACTCACCCTTAAACTCCATCTGCCTCCTTTATGACTTGCTTCCTTCTCTCTTCAATGGTTCCTAACAGAATTTCCGATTTTCTGTACACCTTCAATTGATCTTTCGTAAACCCACCGGAAGTCTTCTTTTTTGGGTCAGTTGTATCTACTGTCTTCAAACTTTGAAAGTCTTCTTTTTTGGCATTCAATTTTGCTGTATCAATAACTCTCAGATGCTCCTCATGTCTTTCCTTTAACTCATCCAATCTTTTATTGAATTCTGAAATGGTACCTATATCTCTCTTCGTATCTATGCAGTATTGCTCAAAATCAGGTGGCAATTTCGACTGTAGAGCTAATTCCACAACAACTGGATGCTTCCTCTCTTCATTTACAAACTTCGCCTTAACTTGCTTCCGTGTTCGATACGGAAATAGCTGTGCAATCAAATTGAAATCTGTGCCCCACATAGATAATGCCTTATAAAACTTGACCAATTCCTCTGTGGTCCAGGGATCTGTGTACGTGTTTCTACCATATGTTCCAGAATTATATAGATTTTCAAAAGGGTTCTCATCCAGTTTCTGCTTGTGAGCATTCTCAAAGCTTGCATTTCTATGTCTGTCGACTACGGTCGACTCTTCATCCACAATAAGTTTACCATCGAGACCCATCTTTAGTTGAATAGCGGCATGGATTCTTTGATGATCAGGAACATCGGAATTTAACAGTTTCTCAGTTGCCTTCTTACGTTCTTGAAGCTCTCTTTCTTGTTCTTCTTTGCGCAGCGAATTTAACGATTTAAATTCCAAACGAGCTCTATGTCTCAATTCTCTACGTAGCTTTCTTTTCTCAAATTTAGCCTTTCCGGCTTCCTTGGCTCTCTCAAAATTCTCCGATGGCTCCCCAATAGGCAGCTTAGGTTTGCAAAGCTCTGCCATTGTGAACTCTCTTTCATCAACCATATAACGCTCCGAATCTGAGTCTTGGATGTTTTTCGGTATTTCTCGAAGGTTTTTGATCGTGTATTTTTCATACAAGCTGTCTGTTCTTTGAAATAGATCAGAAGATGGTTCTCTTTTTCCATCGGGATTCGGTATCGCTGTTGCAGTGTGAACACTAGTATCCGGTGAGCCCATCCTTGATACGATACTGATTCTATGAGCAGAGCCAGATTTCTTCGAAATCGAAGTTCTTATGGACATCCGGCTTCTTTTAAGTGCCTGCAGCGCTAGATCTTTCTCAGATATACTACTCAGTCTAACTTTTTTCACAGTTGCGCTTGAGATGGTTGATAGCCTCCTTTCGTCATTGCCTATATTCGGCTCGTTGAATCCTGGCTTGAATAATGGTTTAGCACCGGCAGAACCACCCAATGAATCCAGCCGGCTTGAATGACGGCGGTAATTATCATTCCTGTTACTTGGGGATACAGTGACCTGTGTACTAGTCTGGGTCCCATCTTGCAATTCGAGAGTATCCAGCTTTGAATTATGGCCGTCAGCACCTTCTACAACTGTATTTTCTTCACCCTCATCTTCCTCGTCGCCGGTGAAATCATCGGCACTATCGTCAAATCCGTCTTTATCGTTTGGCGTATCTTGAATGACATTTTTCTGTGAGTCCACGGCAGTGTCTTCGCCTTCGCTGAAGTCTTTAGATTTGCCATCCAGTAGCTTCTCTTCAGCGGTTGCTATTGCAGGCCTTACGGTTCTCGCAGTTGTCAAGAGCCGACGCTGCTTTGTTTTTGGAGTGAATCTAGTTCCACTTTTGTTGACAACGCTGCTCATAGCCGCACCACTTCAGAGGTCTGACACTTTAGAAATTTCCCAATGTCTTTGATTGTCGATTAATTCTCCAGGTCTTCTTTACCTTTGTTTTTTTTATCTCAGAATATCTACCTGAACGCAGGCGCCGGGTGACTCTGCGCATCCAAACAGATATTTAGCCTATGTAAACTTGTAATCCGATACAGATATGTAGAAAGCGCCAGTTCCCAGAACAAGGGTAAAACGTGAAGGAACTGGAACTTCAACCACTTGCCATCGAATTCTCAGCAGAATACGTGAGCATAATGGCATGTCCGCATTGAATTTCCCGTCAAATGCAGACATCATTTTGATTCATTTTGATTCATTTTGATCAACCTTGCGTTTTGGCAGAGGTCGACTTTCTCGAGCATTTCCAGGAGTAGACGGATGATTTTTTTACCGTGTTTGGCAAGAGCTTTTTGATGGCTTTTCCTTGCCTTATGCCCTCTGAGTTTGGAAAATTTGGGCTACAATCGAGGTCGTCGACGTAACAGCTTTGATATTCTCACGACTGCCTCTTCGACTTCTACTACGTAATATCAGAATGATAGCTTTTCAGGGACGTTCGAATATCGCGGCTTATGGTCCCGACCAGGTACGGCGCTTATATTTAGCAGTTGAGCGCTCCGTCAGGCAGCAGAAAACTGATTCCTGAGACGTGCCCTTGGGTGTCTCAAGTCCACCCAGAGTTTATTTGAGAGCGACTTTAGAGCTCTGATGTTGCTGAACGGGAAGCTATTGCGGTAGAACTTCTTCTTTCCTCCCTTCCAGCGCTTCTTCTCTACATTTAAGCATGGGTACGGCGCCTTCCGGAACCTCCACTTCAGTTGAGTCCACCACCACGCAGCGGTCCACTTTCTGACCTGGTCATACATTTGCCTACAGTGCGCAGTCATCTCTGCTTACTACAGTGTGCCACAATAACGTCCTTTGAGCCAACAAGAATTCTTCGTGTTGCTAGGCTTTCTGTTGAAGTAAACACTTTATCGAACTTTCATGTCGGTGGAGATCGCAGCAAAGATGAAAAGATTTGATGGGAACGAACCTTCTATTCATGTGTTTATGATATAAAGTGGACGTTTCAAGCGCCGAAGAGCTGCAGGCTATGCAGATCTGATAGTTCTCGATCATTTGGCTATTGACTTGTTTTCTGTTGTATCTTTGTATCGTTAGAACACGCCGTAGTCGCCGGGAAGCATAGCCGCCGAGCGCTGTGAGTCTTTCTGACCCACCAAGTCTCACGATTTTCAGTTTTTGTTAACGGAGTGTCGCCAAATGTTATGTATGATTGTACATGGGGATTTTGACCGTTCGCAGCCACCTACACTAAGGAAGAAACGAAACAAAGACCGAAGACCGAAGGAGGAAGCTTGCTGCGACTTCACCAACCCTCTGTGGACTCCTGCTTGTGTCGAGGGATAATGCGTGTTCGGATAATCTTCTTTAAAACCTCTATTGATATACTCTCACGCGAAGATGCTGTGGCTCTGATCGCGACAGTCTCTGCAGCAGTAATATGGGATCTTTTCAGGAGTTTGCGACTTCAAATTAATTATCTATCTGCAAGATTTGTATAGTGTAAGTGCAGGCTAGAATCGTCTAGAAATTGCATCCGGATCTAGTAATTAAAATTTGAAATTTAAAAATTGTTTTCCAGGTATTCTGACAATGCTTCGTATTCTGCGTTGGTGAATTGGACAATTTTCCCTTGCCATTTACCACCTTTCTTACCACCACCACCTTTCAAATTATTAATTATGGAGGCAAGTTGACTGGCGGTGTTTGTTATTTTGTCACCCGATTCAGATAAGATTATCAAAGATCCACCTTGAGATTGTTTTTCACGCCCACAGAGTACAACTTCGTATTCTGGTAGTTCCGTAAGGGTGCCGCTGAGTTCCTTAAATATCTGCAACGAATATTCTAGCGTACCAAATTCATCTCTAATCATATAGGCTTTTTTAGTCTCTCTTAGATTAGTAACCAGTTTTTTGACCTCGAAGCTGGCCAATTCTTTCATCCAAAATTGCTCCCTTTTCGCAGTCTTTTGAATCTGGTCCTTCATTTTTTCAACTTTTTCTGGTATTTCCACCTCGACGCAACTCAAAATATTCTTGGACTTGAACAGTACGTCGCTAGCTGCACAGCCATACTTGGCAACGCGATTTCCACACATAAAATATAAACGTGAGTTTTTTCCCCTTACATTTGTTTGGTTTGATAAGACTAGGACGGAGCCAATTTGGCTGGTGGACTTCAAATGAGTTCCACAGCAGGGATTTGCGTCAATTGACCCGATGTGAATAGTTCTCAAGATGCCCTTTTCGAGGTCATAGTCATCGGGAACTTTGTTCGTTGCGATTTCGCCGTGCTGATCAGATGTTCTCTCTACCACTGTTATATCTTGAGGGTTGGTAATAATATAGTCTTCGATGATCTTTGAAAGTTCACTGATTTCTTTGACACTTAGTTTTCTTTCTAGCTCAATGTAATTGAAATAGTCGTTCATCTCCAGCACGGGTTTCTTTTCACTTGTGACACCAGCCATTGACCAAGATAAAGTCTTCAAGTTAAACTCGCTCTCCAAAATTGCACTAACTAAATGTTGGCCCGTATGCTGTTGCATGTAATCAATTCTCTTGGCAGCATTTACCGTCACTTCGACCTCTTTACCAGGCTCTATATGTTGGTCGACGTGATGCTTTGCGTGCAAGCCAATTCGGGAGACATAGTTTACAGGAACCTCGACGTTCTGCGAATCGTTTATCAGTTTCAGACTCCCTGAGTCACTTGGTTGACCACCACCCTCGGGAAAAAGAATGGTGTCTTGTAATTCGACTTGATATTTCGTTTTTTCGTCGTTTTTCTTGCCCTTTATTACAACGGGTTCACAGGATATGACTAATGTCTTGAAACCTTCCAGCAGAAGAGACTCACGCTGGCACTTTAAACTACCAACATATGTGCGCTTTACAATTGTTTCAGATACCATGCTATAGATTCGTTATACTAATTTTGATCCATACAATTTGTGGAATTATTATGGGAATGAAAAATTTACTTTCTATTTAAACTTCCTTTTGTGAAGCTTCTCCTTTTTTTTTTATCATATGATCTATCAAACATCTCACTTGTATCAACCTACCTCGACTTAGAGGTTGAACGTTTCAAAGAACGAAAAAGAAGTCAAAAAACAGGTCATGCGTAATTAATATACAAACTGTCTATCTAGTAAGGTTTGTATCGGGTGGCTTTTGAATGATTTTTCTTCTTAAGCTTTTGCTTCTTGTCTCTTTTTTCCAGTGATCTGGTAGGTTGCCCTTCGTCAGATTTAGAGCTTTCCTCAACCACGCCTGATATTGGACTCCCCAGGACATTTGACTCTTGGGAATAGTCCCAGAATGACGCTGCAATTTTCAAAGACTCTTGGGTTTTCCAGATCTTGACGTACCCATCTTCACCACAGCTATACAGCAAATCGGACTGCAGTGGGTGGATGAAAACATCTCTTATGACCTCATCGCCGTGAGCAGATGGGATTAAAATTGAATTTTCAGTATCCACTTTTTCGTTTTCAAAGGGTAACAGTCTTAAAGCTCCTGAGTTTTCTCGCGAGTTGCCAGCTGCAATAAACCCTGGGTAAACATCGATAACGTAACTGCAACCCCACGGTTCTCTAACGTCTCCAAATTCCAAAGGCTCCGGCTCTTTCGATTTGTCTGTCCTGTCATTCAACTCGTGAATTGCGAAAGTTTCCATGTGAGAAAGTGTGTATATTCTTTTTGGTGATAACCATCCACACGAGTGTATCGAGGCGAAGTTTATCACTTGGTGAAGGGCATCTTCCTCGTCATCTTGCGTCAAGTCGTATATATTGGTGTAGCCGTCTGTAGAGCCGCTCAATAGAAGGCTTGAGTCGCTGGGATGGAATTTAAGATCTGTTATATCATCATGATGAGACTCAACGAGAGTTTTAACTGGTTGTTCCCACTTCTTAATGTCATAAATTTGAATTTCGGCATCGACACCACTCAATTCAGTCCCACAAGCTAACAACCCATGACGAGAGTCCAGTGATAAGAAGGGTACATTTTTCTCACTTTTCAACGTTGTGAGTAAATTTTTAGATCTGATGTCAAATATTTTCACTGAATCGGAGGATGCGACGCTGTAAAGCGTTCCATTATGAAAGTCGCTGTTAATTATCTTTAGCTTGTTACATGGTGTATCTCCGATTTCCACGACTTGTTTTGTTTTGCCTGTGTTCCAATCTAGGTGATGAACTTCCCCGTTGCTTAAGCTGGTTAAAAGTGCATGATTGTATAACGGTTGAAAATTCAGACACCAATTATTGGATCCAAAATTGTTAGCTAACAATAAATCGTAAGTCGATGCACTATTCATTTTATCAGGTCCCGGCTTCAATGCTCGCTGCTCCAACAGCTACTGGATTATAGTCGATTTTCCGATGCCCTCAGACTTGACTTTATATCGATGTCATATATGGCGCCTTGTTATATTGGCAGGCCTCCGCAAAAAAGTGAGTGCCAACAGAAAAAAGGCAGAAAGCTCAGACATAAGAGGCTAGGAGGCCCTTAAGTAGTATTTATGGACAATTCTTTTAGAACGTGTATAGTGAAAGATCCGTAATATAGCAGGTTTAAAAAATAATGGTCTCTAGCGGGATCGAACCGCTGATCCCCGCGTTATTAGCACGGTGCCTTAACCAACTGGGCCAAGAGACCTGAGGTTTTCTTTGTTTGGTGGGACCTCAAGAAAACTCTCCATCAAAGAATACATCATAACTTGCATGTCCTCATTTTACGCAGTGATTTATTTGTAATTCGTCAAGTATTGAGAGGAGAGGTATTGGAGTCAAGAACTTTACCGCTTCAATTATATATCGCTGGTCTTATGTGTGGAAAGAGATGTTCCTTAGTGGAATTGTCGATACTGTTCGCACCGGACATTGCTTAGTTTAGTTGGTGATTGTTCAATTTTAGAGATATATAAATCCTCGCTCTTCCTATAAAGTGAAACCAAGTCTGAATCGAAAGGAATTCATCTCTGGCAGTATCGTCAGTATTTATACCTGGTGAAATGCGCATATTGAAACATAACACACCCATTTATTTGATCCGATATAATAAGTGATGCCACTTTAACTGATATTTGTGCGACCATAGACTCCCTCCTGATAAGATTTCTGATTCGAAATCGTGTCGCAATTAGTAATCAACTGATATATTTTCACTCTTTCCTATCGACTGATCCTATGTTAGGGCTCGGTCTTCTTACCTTGTCTTTTTGGTAGTACTCTTTGTCATTTAGGAAGATGTTATTCTACAATATTTCAATTCTATAATATCATCTTCACTTGCGATACTCTCTCAGTCATCCATCGTCGTAATCGAACTCGAAGGAAGAAAGATCTTACAAGTGTTATCACATACTAAAAGTTGATCTTTCTCCCTGTCTTTTAAATAGGAAAGAATACATAGTTGACAAAAACACCTACGATACTTTCAAGATTGAGTGGAGTACCGCACATGAAATGATAGTCAGTATCGGTACAATCGAACTCTGCAGACAACTTATAACGGGATGAAGCTATAAAGGGTTCTCGTATTCTTTAGCGTGAATTTGAGATATTGAGATGGAGAGCCGCGATTCTCGAGCCTTTTCCCAGCACCCTTGATTTTCCATCTCAGTGCACAGCCATAGCCTCTCATCAGAAATTTTCAGATTCGGCACAACCACGCCCTCCTTTAATCCAAGCCTATTTTCTGAAAAAAACAACATAAATGATGTGTTAAAGTTGATGCACGAACCAACATTTGGAATATTACCGCCATTCGGACCTCGAGAACATTCCTCTACATATAGAGAATGAACCAATCAAATATAGGCACATATGCTCCTGGTACCCTCCTGACTGTGGGATCTCATCAGTGCAAAGTGCTTAAATATGTGACAAGTGGTGGCTATGCTCAAGTTTATTCAGCGGACATGTATCCTACTGACGCATATACCGAGTCAGATGTTGTATGTCTTAAGCGAGTCATTGTACCCGACAAGGCCAGCCTCAATACACTGAGAGCTGAAGTTGATGCGATGAAATTGCTAAGGAATAGGAAGCACGTTGTATCGTATATAGATTCGCATGCAGCAAAATCAACCCTTCAAGATGGTAGCTATGAGGTATTTCTTCTCATGGAGTATTGTGCCGGTGGTGGGTTGATCGATTTTATGAATACTCGTCTACAAAATAGGCTTCAAGAGTTTGAAATCTTAAATATAGTGAACCAAGTAGCACAAGGTATCGCAGCGATGCATGCACTGGTACCTCCGTTAATTCATCGAGATATAAAAATTGAAAACGTTTTAATATCACAAAAGGGTGAATACAAAGTTTGCGATTTTGGGTCTGTTTGCGGTGTCATCCGCCCACCTAAGAATCCTCAAGAATTGGCATATGTGCAGCACGACATTATGAAAAGTACAACGGCCCAGTACAGAGCACCAGAAATGATAGACCTATATCGGGGTTTCCCTATCGACGAAAAATCCGATATATGGGCTCTCGGCGTTTTTCTCTATAAATTATGCTATTACACAACACCTTTTGAGAAAGGTGGTGAATTGGCCATACTGCATTCGAAATTCGAATTTCCAGCTCAGCCAGTTTATAGTGACCGATTGAAAAATTTGATTCAAACAATGTTAATGGAATCGCCAATTCAAAGGCCAAACATTTGTCAAGCGCTTGAAGAGGTTGCGAGAATGCAAGGCATATCGTGTCCAATTCGTAACTTCTATCTTCTAAGAGCCATGGAACAGGCTAATACTAATAATAATCTCAACTACCAATTGCATTACAGTAAGACTCAGCCGATCTTAAGCACGATAGACGTACCGATAACGGACACGCATCATTTGGGTGTCATCCCGGCAATTCAAGCCGCTGGCACAAGTTCTCGTCAACTAACTCCTTCTAATACCCTACCTACTTTTACTCCAGCTGTACCAAAGAGTGAAAAGTTGCCAAATAATCACATTAATGAGCTCAAAAATCATTTGCAGACGGCTAATTTGGGGATGATCGCTGGAAAGCAAAATTATGGTCTTCAAAAATTGAAATCTGCGCCATCAAATATCAGTACTCGTTCCGCTAGCCCGGAAAAAATTGGCAGAGGTAAGATCGGTCAGATAGTCGGCTCCAATCCCACGTCATTTGACCGCCGGACCCTTTATGTTGATTCTGAGACGCAAACATTGGATATAACTGCTCCATCAAATTCGATTGTTGCAGACCTAATCCCCCATGCAACTCCGTCGATGACTTCGTTGGCGATAAAAAAGGAGCTTGCACCTCAATCCTCTTCAATGCGTTCTTCTACCATAGCGCCCAACGTCGTTTCAAAAGGTCTCAGGCGTAGTACTTCTCCCTCGCCCATAGTTAGTGAAAGCAGAGGGCACTTGGTCATGAACCCTACTGAAGGTAGTTCCCCATCGAGCCACTTAACTACCGGGACAAGCGAAAATATAGTTCAATCTTCGGGAGGTTCGTATCCAGAAGATAAAGGCCCCGATAAAAGCTCAAAGAAGGCAATTCAAAAAAGAGTTCAGGATTTGTTACAATCCTCTACAGAACCGTCTTCGCCGGGCTCTGATCCCCAGAGAGATGGTCCAATAAGAAAGGAATTAGAGCTTAGAGAGCTACATGGCAAGGTTTCTGGTAGTAAAGTAAAGTCAAAGCCACCTCCACTGCCACCTAAACCTTCGCATTTGAGACCAAAGAAGCCTGCAAAGCCTCGGTTTCTCTCTAATGCGAAGACGCCCAACGAAACGCACGATAGTTTAGCCGTCATGGACACCAAAGTTGAGAGGATGTCAAGCAATGTTATTAAAGAGATCCCCAGTAATATCACCTAAGCTGGCGCTGCTCGCCCAATTATATTTTATCCTAATATATATAGCAAGCATTTAGTAAATAATTAGAAATATGGTTTCCGTCTGCATAAGCAAAAGGCATAAAGAATCAAAGGATTAAAAATGTTATTCAGAGTACCATAAAATGAATTTAAATTAAATTACAGATCCAGGAAAAAGCATTTATTCGCTATCGCTCCACTCCTCAAAGGAATCCAAAATGAAATCAGTTGCTTCTTCGAATCTTTCCTCCATATTGCTGTTCAGGCCATCCGTTTCGCACCTTAATACCCTTCCAAATTTTTTTCTGGGCTTTTTGTTTTCATTATCTGCCCAACATGGATGATTCTTATCAGAAAAGACCAGCGAGTTCTTGAAGTACCAATCACTCAATGATTCGTCCACCAAAGGGACTAGTGGCCTTAAAGGCTTTCTTCCTAAGAAGCTGATAGAGGATTTTACCAATGATCTTGTGTCTCTGTGTCCTAATAGGTGAACAATGCCTGAATATGCGTCACCTACACCAACAAAGGCAACTTTTCCAATGGATGGAAAAAATTTTATGAAATTGTCCCAAAGACTTAGCAACACTTCTTGTGCTGTAATCATCGCGGAGTAATTATCTTGTTCAAACAAGGATTGAGGAATGTTCACATCAATAACTCCATATTTCCTTTCAACGGACCATTTGAGAAAATCCAGTGGCGAGTCTACGATTATGGACGTCGATGGATCGATTAAACCAGTGATTGCATCCCGTTTAGCCCAAACTTCTGGTGTATCATGTACTATGATAACGATAGCTTTTTCTTGAAAAATATCCGGCGAACATAAAATTGTATCCTCAGGCACATCCATGTTTCCCAGTGGAAGTGTGACAAATCCATAGCTTTTCGCTAGCTGCCGTAATTGTTGCTGGCGTATAGCACTTTGTAAAGGAAAATTCTTTGTTATCGTAGATTCTGTAATTGCCACGTTAAAGTTGCAGCCAGCATTTCCATTCTTATGCTTGAAGCAATTCCAATACTTTGACTGCTCGTGAATAACCTTGTTTATCATTTCAACTGCTTCGAGCTTAGGGTCTCTTTTGGGTTCTGGTAGCTCATCAGGAGGCTCGCCGATTAGTATCTTTGCCACGCTCAGCGCACTTATTGCAATAGCATCTAAATTATAACCACCCTCAAGAGCAACACAAATATTACCTCTAGCCAACGATTTCAACATGTGTGTCATGTGACCGTAGCAGCTAGGAGTAACATGACATTGTCCAATAGTGTCACCATCTGCTGCATCAAACCCGGATGAGATGAGAACCAAATCGGGCTGAAATTCTCTGCTCATAGGCATGACAATTTCTTCAAAAGCCAACATATATTCTGCATCACCAACACCTCCAACGGGCCATGTAATATTACAATTGAAACCTGCGCCTTTGCCTTCACCTGTCTGATCATATTTTCCACTAATAGTTCCTGGATAGTATTTCCCTCCCTCATATCTGTGTATAGAAATATAAAGAACTCTGTCGTCTCCGTAGAATGCCTTCTGAGTACCATTACCGTGATGGATATCCCAATCCAAAATAAGTATTCTTCTTACACTCTCGGGATAATTTTTCAGAATATTCTGTGCCGCTACCGCAACGTTGCTGAATAAACAGAAACCGCCTGCTGTCTCAGGCTCTGCATGATGACCTGGGGGTCTTACGACAGCTATGGAATTTTTGACTCGCCCTTCCACGACGGCTTTGCAGGCCTCGATAACGCCACCGCAAGGCAATTTAGCACCGAAATATGAATCATTATTGAAGTAAACAGAATCACCGGTTTCCGTTTGTTTCAATAATTGCTCACGGTCCATCTTGCAGGTTCTCTCTATGAATTCTAAATGCTCCTTTGAATGAACTTGTAAAATCTCCTCATCGGTAGCAGCTCTCACTGGTATCTTTAACATCAAATCGCCAATGTCATCAACTCCACTTAAAGTCGGGTCATTTATAAGACCATTCTCCGCCAAAATTTTGTATATACGATAAATTCGTCTCGGATCCTCCGGATGTGGATCAATATACTCGAAGTATGAGGTAAAAATTTTGGCATGGTAACGCATTCTTACATCATAACAAAGGCCTGTTTTTAGGGGTGTATAGTGAATCTTTGGTTGACAGACAGGTACTATAACTTGTCTTTTCTGTGTGTTATTGGGTTGGCTTGGTAAATAAGTTTTCTCTAGCAATTCAGTTTCAGAATCCTCTATTTTACGCTTTCTTTCTCCATTGGTTTCTTCCTTTACCCCCACCACTTCAACACTCATTGGAATACAATATTATAAACTGTGACTTCTAGCGTTTGGTGTAACCAAAATCAAAATACGCATTCAATTACTCTATTTATGAAGCATTCCAAAAAATTTCAAGATCTCTCTTCAATTTTGCCAGATGTCTGATTTCCTTATTCATTTAGAGAATTTCACCGTGAAAAATAAAATGGAAAAAACATAAGCAGCGAGATGAGATGAAATAAACCTCATCGAACATATGAAAGATAGGTACTCACTGAAGCCTTGAAATGAACGTTTATCGAGATGCCACATGGGTTCTAGAATACGTGGAGGAAGAGGATCAGAAGGGTAAAATTGGAGGTTCCATGCAATCTCTGGTTTTAAGAGCGTGTAGCAGATTCAAACTGAAAAGTAATCCTAAACATATCTACGCACTTGTTGATTCTTCATGGAAATACAAGCCTTACCTGGAAACAATCATGAAAAAATCAGGGATACTCAAAGATGTTCCTAACAAGAAGGGAAAGCCGTTGTATTCAAGGTTAACTTTACTGCTACTCTGTCACGATCTATTGTTTTCTAAGCAGAAAAGAATACAAATGGGAAAACACCCTATCAAGGAGTTTTTACTGAAGCACAAGACAAGATTGAGCAGTGAACTGGTCAAATTGAAGCTAAAGCTGAAGGTTAAGAACTTGACCGAATTGATCGAAAATGAAGACATCGCGGATGATGCGCCGCCGGTGAGATGGATTAGAATAAATCCCTTAAGATGCCCTGGCAACGACGTTGGCGCTACATTCAAGGAGCTAGGCAAAAAATTTCCTCAAACTGTGAGTAAATGGTCAGAGATTGTTCCAGGATCCATATACCACGATGAATTTATTCCCAACCTTTACGGCATTCATCCTCAGGATAAGATTACATCCCACGAATTATACCGTCAAGGAAAAATCATAATTCAAGACAGAGCATCATGTTTTCCTGCGCACATTTTAAACCCAGGTAAGAATGATGTAATTATTGATGCATGTGCAGCCCCTGGCAATAAAACTACTCATGTGGCGGCTCATATGCTTCCAAAATGTGAGAAGGGAGAAGTGAATAAAATATATGCTTTTGAAAAGGAACCTCGAAGAGCGCAAATTCTTCAAAAAATGACAAACATAGCCGGTTGCGGTAAAGCTGTCAAGATCAATATCGGGGATTTCACAAAGTTGGCCGTTCCTGATCTCTACAAAGATGTTACAGGCTTGATTCTGGACCCCAGTTGTTCAGGGAGTGGTATTTTTGGCAGAAAATATGTTGATTCTTTAAACATGGCTAAGAAGCTACAGCAGCAAGAGCGAAAGCGCAATGAAGAGGGAGAGGAGACAGACGGGGATGAAGAAGAACAAGAAAACATGCCCGATGACGCAGATTTAAAGAATCGTCTTTCTAAACTGTCATCTTTTCAGTTCCAACTGGTGAAGCATGCGATGAGTTTGCCGAATGCTAAAAAGATCGTATACAGTACCTGCTCCATCCACGCTGAAGAGAATGAAAGGGTAGTCATAGATTTGCTTCTCGATAAAAAAGTGCAAGGATGGGGTTGGAAGGTAGCGCCGAGAGAGAAAGTACTTCCCAGTTGGCCTAGAAGGGGCTTAAAGGGGGAGTTTGAGGATGTTTTCAGAAATGAAAAAGCTAAATCTCAAGAATTGGCCGAGGCCTGCATTCGAGCACTACCAAGAGAAGATGGCGGCATCGGCTTCTTCGCTGTATGTTTTGAAAGATAACGATTTATTCATTAATTATAATATTTTATGTAACATGAAATGAGAAAAATTAATCAGAACCTGGATAAAATGTCATCAACAACTTCTTGGGTACTCGATTTACCACCTAGGTCAGGGGTCTTGATCTCGTTTTGTCTCAAATTAGAGTCAACGGCTTTATAAATATCTTGAGCAGGTTCACTATGACCCAAGAATTCCAACATTAGAGCTGTAGACCTAATAGTTGCAATTGGGTTGGAGATTCCCTTACCTGCGATATCTGGAGCAGAGCCATGGCATGGTTCCCCAATGACTATCTCTGGGCCAACGTTTGCACTTGGAACAACACCCAAAGATCCAACTAATGCGGCCGCACCGTCTGATAAGATATCACCATATAAGTTCGGTGCCACGACAACGTCAAAACAATGAGGTTCTCTAAACATTCTGTAAACCATCGAGTCGACAATCTGCTCATTATAAGCAATTTGACCATATTTGTCCTTCTGCGTTTCATAGACGTCTTTGCAGATCTCTCTGAATAAACCATCACTTTGAGAAAGAACATTTGATTTATGTGTCACGGTTAAAGTGGCATGGCCATATATTTTTAGTCTTTGCAAAGCAATATCTAGTGCAATTTGTGCAATTCTTCTTGTGGCTGTTTCACTGATTCTTTTGATGGCCTCGGCAACTCTGGTGCCGGTCGTTGGGTCAACATATGTTTTTTCGATCTTGATGTATAAATCTTCAGTATTTTCCCTTACAATTACCATGTCCACTTTTCTGTCAGAAGTGCCTTCAACAGACTTGACGGGACGCACATTGGCAAACAAGCCCAATTCCTTCCTTAGAGCAACAATTGGCGACGAATAACCCTCCACTTTGGTAGTTGGCGATTGAACTGCACCGAACAAAGCGCCTTGGCATTGGTTTTTCAAGACTTGTACAGTTTCATCTGGCAAAGCCTTTCCAGTATTTTGGAAAGTTTCCCAGCCTGCATATAAGTCAATGAAATCGAATTTCAATCCGTGTTTAGATTGCAAGTTCTCCAAGACTTGTTTCCCTGCTGGGATAACTTCCTTTCCAATACCATCACCAGGAATTAAACCAATAGTCATGGATTTTGGAGCAGAGGCGTAGGCACGACGTGCGGCAATCTTCAATGCTTGAGTTCTTAGCATTTGGTAATCAGTTAGTTCGTGGTCTCCTGTTCAATACAAACACTGTTCCCGAAAACAATGAGATCGCTAATGAAGCTCTGAGCCAGCTTATATATAGACTTGTATTCAATGCAGAGATCATGGTTGAAATTCTTCCCTGATGTTGTAAGACACCATATGATCGAATAGTTGATGGGATTTCCTGCGGAATTTCAACTTTTTCCACCCATAAATGATGTCTGGGTGTTTTGAAAAATATATGAAATTATCAATTTGAGAAGCTTTGAGATGAGTTAGTTCAAATTCTATAAAACTACAATAAACAGGTCCCATATATGACTGTCGATGATTTTGCTGAGGAAGCATTTGACTTTGAAATATCCCAGACGGAACAAACAGATGACAATATTGCCTTTTATGAGAAGTCCGTTCGAGAAATCGCACGTGGTGATTCATACGTCTGTATGATCTGCACAGTCGAGATGGACTATACGTGTAGCATGCACGCATGTTCTCAATGCTATCGAGTTTTTGATTATGAATGTATCAGGGAGTGGGCAGTGAAATCCACCAAGAGAACCGTGGATGAAAGTTGGAAATGTCCCAACTGCCTGCACGTATCTCACAAAGTTCCCGCAAAAGATAAGCCTCGATGTTGGTGCGGGAAAGTTGTGCGGCCAGATCCTAATCCAATGGATCCAAACTCGTGTGGTCAAACGTGTAATGCACGCACGTGTCGTCATGGTTGTTCCAAGATATGCCACCTAGGGCCTCATGAGGAATGTATGAGAACAATGAGTATCAAGTGTAGATGTGGGAAACAGAAGAAAAGCATATTCTGCTACCAAGCACAAACTTCAAATATCAAGAAAAGATTTAGATGTGATGACGAGTGTGGAAAGTCATTACCATGTGGAAGACACAAATGTAAGAAGACATGTCATTCTGGAAGCTGTGGATCCTGTCCTGAGACTTTGAAAGCTAAGGAGGAGGAGACTGCATTGCGATGCTATTGCGGTTACAATATAAGAGACTCTATGAAGTGCAAGGATGTAAAACCTGCTAAAAAGGTATCAAGGAACAAAAACGGAGAGACCTGGAAAGGGTTATTCTCATGTAACAAAAAGAGATCTGTAAAATATTCATGTCTCGAGCATGCCTTTATCGAAAAATGTAAACCCAAACCAACCCTTGATGGTAAATTACCTTGTCCATATTCGCCAAAACTATTGAAAGCATGTCCATGCGGGAAATCAGCCCTAAAAGCCTTAGCTAGTCCTAGGAGGGTGTGCACTGACCCAATTCCAACATGTGAATCCAAGTGCGGCAAGCAATTAAGCTGTGGTAAGCACATGTGTCCGTTCAAATGTCATGATGGTCCATGCATGGATCCATGCATTCAAATGGACGTCGTTACTTGCTCCTGTCATCAGAGAAAATTCACAGTGCCCTGCTCTTTTGAACCTCAGCCGAGCTGTAACATTAAGTGTGAATCGCTGATGTCATGTCGCCGCCATCGATGTCCTGATAGGTGCTGTTCTGGTAAACCATTAGCAGAGGTAAGACGTAAGACACCCTATTCCTCCAGTGAATTGCAAGATGAATCATTGGTGGAAGCTCAGCATATATGCCTTAAGGACTGCAATCTCACCCTTTCATGCGGGAAGCATAGATGCCAACAAAAATGCCATCCCGGGAAATGTCCACCATGTTTAGAAAGTGATTCTAACGACCTTGTCTGTCCATGCGGTAAAACGATAGTGGACGCCCCCGTACGCTGTGGAACCAAGTTGCCGCCTTGTGAACATCCATGTGTAAAAGTTGTTCAGGGACTTTATGAATGTGGTCATAAACCAATGCCACACACATGCCATCCTTTGGATCAGCCGTGCCCCCCTTGTACTGCACCGGTATTGAAGCCATGCAAATGTGGCAAAAAAGATAAAGTAAGAACAATATGTTTCCAAAATAATGTTTCGTGCGGTCAAAAATGTGACCAGCAGTTGGATTATTGTCCTCACAGATGCCAAAGAAGTTGCCATACGCCAGGTGACTGTCAAAAAAAATGCAGACAGGTATGTAGAGCAAAGAAGGCATATTGTGATCACACCTGTACGAGGTTGTGCCATGGCAAAGCTCCTTGTCCTGATACTCCCTGTGCTTCCCTAGTTAAAATCAAGTGCAAATGTGGAGTAAAGGAGGTAGAAGTGGTATGTGGCGCCTACTCCATGAGTGAAAGCTCGGTCATTAAAGAAATAGTATTTTGCGATGATAGTTGTGAGATGCAAAGAAGGCAATTAGAACTGAAAGAAGCATTTGGTATCTGTGAGCGAACAAAATCTGTCTCGTTATCTGAGGTTTCGTCCTTTGAGAAACTTGTCGCATCTGCTGCTTCGTTAGAGGAACTAGAATTGCCTTTTACGGAGCCAGCGCTAGTCATTTATTCCAAGCATACAGTATGGTGCTCTTCCATAGAGAATATTCTTAATTCTTTCATGGATGACCCGCATAAGAATAGTCTTCACTTTAAGCCAATGAAGCAACCACAGCGGAACTTCATCCATGAACTTGCTAAGTCCTATAAATTATATTCAGAGTCCCAGGATCGCGATCCTCAGCGCTCTGTGTTCATCAAAAAAATGGAGGGAAGTAGCTGTGGCAAGCCTATTTTATCTCTCAGTGAGGCCCTTTCTTTATATCAATCCTTCAAGCAATTAGAAAATGATCGGAAAAATGAGAAACTTGAGTCTCAAACGACAACCAGACTGATCAATTTCACTTCTAAGGAGACGCCCAAAGTTAAGGTGGCCGAAAATAATGGATTCTTGATAGTCAATATCGTGAATGGGACGACGAAGGAAGATTTGGAGAGAATTTACTCGACTTATTTGAAACACACCCTGATTAAAAATCCGCATTACGTGATTTTAGAAAGCAAGAATAAAGGATTGATTTTCCCTGAAGACTACGCAGACGTAACCGTCAACGTTGAGCGGGATTTGGAAGAATTGGTTGGACATTTTGACTACGTTTGTAAGGAGTCCTTTATTGGTGACGGTGTGCGATTATGCAAAGTGGATGCCGAATTGCTAGAAGACTGTGGACCTATAGCGACAATTTGAGTTCTAAGCCTAAGAATACTCCAATAAAGTTGACTATTTACATATTGCGCTATATACATTGCATCATTTGCTTACTTATTTATCAACCAGCTTAACGCTCATAAAAAATTGTTATAGAACCACCTCCTCGACCTCTTGTTCGTCATTCTTCAGTTCTCTATCGTTAGTCTCCTCTTCGCCACTACTCCAGGATTCGGATGGATTTGCGCGTCTTGCAGCAAGCAGTTCTGTTTCCTCGAGGGCCTTCTGTTTCCATACGTCGATGACCTTTTGTTCTTGCTCAACACCAAAATCAATGGCGGACGGACCGTATATCGAGCCAAACATTTCGGCCTCTTCCTGAGCTACTTGTTGTTCAATCTCTTGTTGCATTCTGAGACGGTAAAATTCGAACCTTGCCTGATCGTACGCTTCCAGAAAATTGGAACTTTCATTGTTTTTGAGCAAATAAAGAGTTCTCTGAACAACGCTCTCCCCGTCCAATTGTTTACCCAACTGCTCGATGTGAGTCCAATCATAGGTTTCCCCTGCTTCGTTCTCTACAAGTACCTTGGGCCTTGAAAGTTCCCAAGGATGCTGTTGGTAGAATACCTCTCTCAGCTGATCCTCGACAAATTTCAATTGAGGTGCTTTATAAAGTTTATTAGTCGTGACTTTCTTTTCTGTCTTATTAGACCTGGTCTTGTAGAAGCCTCTGCTGTTCAAACTCTCAGACGCTCCCTTCAAATGAGCAATTTTTTCGTTCGTGGACGGATTCACTAGTCTTGGGTCGCGTGTGAACTTTGAGCTAGGAGGTAAAGAAGCGACGACCTCATACCATGCGGGAGTTTTCTGTAACAGCCCAGATCTCAAATAGGCAGAGGTGCGCTGAAGTACATTTACGGCGTTCGCTTGGATTTTCATTTCATAAATCTCGTATGCCAAATGCAGAGACTAACCAGTGAGCTTAGGTATGTCTCACTTTCTCCGTAGATATCAATGGTGTTGGTAGTCTTAATATTATGAAAATTTTTGGATGTGGAGTTCGCGGTATACTGTTAATTTACATAGTGGGGTGTTAGGGTGTTGAATGAATTTCATCTTTACGACACTGGTAACTCTAACCTCACCAGGTACTATTTAAGTCCAAGACGCTCTCGCTTTGCTGTTAACTATGTTGGTGGCCAGTCAGCTACCAGCTATGTTCTACTCCCCCTCGTATTTGAATTCCTTAAGTTCTTGCCGTCTATAATGATATCGATGCGCATGCAGATTGTACCATCAAAACTAACAACTAGGCAATGTGCTTTATCCCGAGAGTTAGCATGGCTATCCCGTTAAAATACTTTTTATTATATCGCTGCGGCAAACTGAGTTGTAGTGCATCATATTCATAGATCGTATCCTTGATTGTTGGTTTCCCTTTGCTTCCTGTATTGAAATGTCCGCGTTATTCAATTTTAAAGCTTTGCTGCAAGTAATTCTTCTGCTGATCTGCTCGTGCACATACATACACACACAATGGCCTTCGTTATTGGATCGCTACAAGGACCATGGAGTCTACGGAGCGTTTTGGAAGATGGCACGCATAGGGGAGAGAGCCAGCCCCTACGTCAGTTTGGCATGTATTATTATGGCCATCAATCAGTTTAATAGTTGATATGTAGTGAATAGAATTGAAATTAGTATTATGTACAACCTCAAGTCTATGGTAAATGGCACGATATTTTTGCGTCCCGTTGAGAGGTCTTTTGAATTAACGTTTAGCTTCTCAAATAGCAATTTTGCTAGCTGTTAGGGCCGCCGGCAGATGAGCGAGAAAACTTTATCTTTGATTCTAATTATTTATATTTACTTAAACTCATACATCTCATTTTGGGCATGTGTAAGCACGGCTGCTCTCTTAGTCCCCACAATTCTCTCTAGATTTAGCCCGTCTAACTTACTATAGATACATCTCACGGTAGAAATATTTAGATCTGTGTCACCTAAGAATGCGCTCTTACCAATGAATCTGACTACTTCGTTATAGAATTCAGGGTTCGTTGGGGGTTGGTAGAATACTACACTTTTAACGCCTTTTATTTCATAGCGCCTGAAGTGATGCAATCTTTCCGTATAGAGCAAAACTTTAAAACGCCCTTCTTTAAACAAAGTTCTATTGCTACCGAGCTGTCTTTGATCAGAGTATTCATTAATGTCACCAAACAAGATTGAAGTCTTGTCTTTCAAATAGTTACGAATTCTAATGAAATCAGCATACTCAGGGACATACACAAGTATACCATTTTCGTACCCCGTTGATTTTACAATACCGGGAATGATCACGTTTGCGAAATACTTGAAGCGATATTCGGGTTCATCGATAATTGAAGCTCCACCCAGATCAACTCTTTGAAAGATTTGCCTGATTTTGAAACCGAGCTGACCCACACTGGATTCATTGGGCTCGATTAAGTGGTGATTTTTCCACCTTCCTGACCAGTTACGACACCTATTAATTATAGAGTTCGCCGTCGGAGAAATGTACTTGGTGAAAATCATTGTTTGCCTCAATAATTTCGCTTGTTCATTTATATACCACATCCGCACTCTACCAAAGTCCGTATCGTGCTGATTCTGCGGAATTTTATTGAGGTGGTCGAATATAGACATAACATGGGAAACATTTTGGAATTCAATGGAATGAAATTGATCAAAAATAGATATTTCAATGGAAGATAAAAAGTCGTCCTGCCTCTTCTTCTTATCTGTATTCTCCACAATCAATTGAAGCCCCAATGGCGAGCAAATAATAATATCTGATTGATAGAAATTGCTATACAGCTTAATAGCCTTTCTAGTGAATTTCATACCAAGCACGAAAAAATCGTTGGAATTACCTTTGAAAATACGTTTGAAGGATTTTGGCTTTGATGACGGGGGACCTGAATTTTCATAAAATTGATCTCTGAATTTAGATTTCTTGTCTACTTGATCTATTCCAGACTCTTTTATTATCTTACTTACGACTTCGAAAGCAGTATCCCTGGTTGGAACCACAATAAGGACTTTGGGCCTGGTGAAACCTTGATCCAAGTATTCGGAATCCGAGTTGTCATTTATTCTCTGGTTATTTTTCAGGATCCTATCTCTTGTCTTGTAAATGTGATTCAAAACATGCAAGACATACAAGTACCTATATTCATCCTCATCCTTACCATATGACTCGTACTCATAGAGCAGATCTTTGTACTGAAACATTGGGTCCACAATTTTTTTTTGTAATGACGTTAAATTATTCTTTTCCGAATCCATTAAATTATTTTGTATCTTCAGTCTTTGCTTCAAGAAATAGGAATCCAAAGAAGATTTGTGCATAGGCAGGTCAGGTTTTCTCCCGTTACCATCGGCGAGTGTTGGCGCTGAAAATATCAATTGCTCAGCTCCTTCCGTGGCAATTTTCATCGATTTATACTTTATGCTTGTACTTGCGAAATCTTTATCGAGTTTATCAATATACTCCTCTGATACCATATTGAAATGAGAGTCAAATGGATCTTTGATGTTCTCACTTTCGTCCTCTAAATCTATGCCTTCCTCATCTGATTGCTCGGCAGGTATTCTCTCTAGATTATCCTCCAAGTCTTCCAGCTCATCGAACTCCTCATTTGCCCTATTCTCATCCGACAATTGTGAATCAAGCTCATCGTCCGTTCTAGATTTCTTCTTTTGCGGTTGTACCTTTGGATGCTCAGATTTCAAAATTGTCAGCAGCGCTTGATACACTTTTTCTTTATTCTCACTATCTTCCTCCACATACCCAGTTTCTTTTCCAAATTTGGAGGATTTGGGCTCCAACTTATCTGGGAAAGAATCTTTTTCCGAATTCTCGACGAGCTCATCATTGTACGCACCTCTTTGATCAGCTCGTCTTATTGTTCTTAGCTCCTTCCTTCCTCTTTTTCGAACACCTCCATTATCACTAGCAGCCTGAAAATCACGCTTAGCCATAGCCATACCTACAAATCACTAGCCACAGATTTTGGCAGGTACCTAGATGCTTGAACTATTGCTGACATTTTATCAAATGCTCTGTATTTAAGGATTTTGCACAGCTTAGGTAGGCGATGAGCCCAAAAATTTTCCAAATCACTAGTTACGAACAACTTTTTTGGGTGATGAGGTCCAAATGGCCTCTAAGAATGTACGCTAATCACACTTGAGAGGAGAGACGAGTTGAACGTTGACTGTCGAACGTCAAGAAACAAATATATTGAATTAGAGCTACAGCAGCCGTTAAAATTCGAATAGATAAATTGCTTTTACATGGGAAGTGATTGAATTAAGTTTGACAGTGGTCAGTTCCTTTTTTTGATAGGCGTTTATTGTTTCATACCAGTGAAAATCTCTATTGCATCTTCAAGTAGATTACCCACTATGACAAGTATTTCCCAAAGTTTTCTGCAGGGGCTGCGAATGGCTTTGGCATGTTTTTACCTGATATCTACCTTGATTTCGATCCCCGTAGCATTCAAGGTCGGAGGGCTCTATTGTGGCTTATCCTTCACTGTTACTTTGTTCAATTTATACTTCATCACTACCACAATGTCGATTTTTGCCCGCAGTTATGGAAATCGCTTTCACATAGCATGGACAACGTTTGTTTACTATCTACAGCATTTTGTTATTGCGTCTTTACTCTACTTGTTTTTATCAGGATTTTCGAATGAAGAGCTGACAAAAATTATAAAGGATGGATCCCAGCCAGAAAAGTCATTTGTCAATGCGCTAAAAAGCAACGTGTTTTCCACACATTCCAACTGGATGCTATATTACTATTATTATCGCTATATTGTCCAACCTTGGCAATTTACATTATCCCACTTTACAGCTTTTTTCGCTTTATCTGAAGGCTTTTTTGCAGTTTTGGGAATTCAAGCCATTGGTGAGACGAATCGATGGCTTTTATACGAAAGCAATTCAAATACGTGGATCATTTCTTCTCTTCTTACTTCAGGTGGTGTAATTACTGCATCACTCTATTACCTTTACAGAATCTATGTGACACCGATATGGAATCTTTCGATACAAACAGCATCTCTATTGGGCTTTACATTATCATTGGTATGTGGGCTTGGACTTTATGGGATTGTGAGTAAAAATGGATCCGTGATTGAAAGTTCACTATTTTTTGCCTATATCGTTCGCTGTATTTATGAAATCTCACCTAAGTTGGCAACTGCTGCCACTGATGAAATATTGGAAATCTTCAAGGAGGCATGGCAAAAGCACCAGAAGAACTTATCTGGTACAAACAACTTGTTATCGTATTACCACGGCGTTGTTTTGAGTAATTTCGAAGTGGTGTGGGATTCTATCGTTACAAAAACCAAGCAATCGGAACCTTTTTATCAAAGGTCATCATATTTTACCCTCGAGCCTTTTAGTAAGCTATGGTTCAGACTAAAACCCGTTTGGAGACTTATTAAAAATTTCACGGCTTCAGTACCGTCGTCTATAAATGGAATGTTCCAGGTTACATCAAAGATGGCAAGTGAATCTGTATCACCAGCTATTGTGATCAATTTGTGCTTTCGAGTGTTAATATTCTACTCTGCAACGAAAATAATACCTGCTTTACAGCGCAAAAACCCTAGCGAATTGAAGAAAAGTCGCCGGATCATGAGTTTAATATATTGGTACAGTCCATGTATATTAATTGCGATGTACACTCATCTCATTCTGCAGTATTCAGGTGAACTAAGCGGTGACTTGTGCATATGGGGTTGTAATTCAACATGGTTCAGTTCAGATCAACCAAGGATTACGGTAGATTCTTGGGGCTTTTGGAACTGGTGTAACATATTTTGGACTATATTAATATATGGCAGTGAACTGATAGGCGGAAAGAAGTGAAAGGAAGTTAGCTGGGTGGCTAATAATTTTGTAAAAAAGCATTGCATAGTACATTTATTTTCTAATCGAAAGTATTGTCCCTCCTATCCGAGAGTTTTTAGTTTAAGATAAATATTCGAAATTTTGATTCATGCCATATTTAGCTGATGCTTAAGAGTGTCGCGACTTTTATTCTAGTGAGGTCAAGATCAAGATATAAGATGTAAGAAAGGAAGAAATGGAGTGTAATAATTCAGGTATTAAAAAAGCAAGTCTCGTCCATGCCATTTGGCTCAGAGCTTGACTCTATGTTGCATTGGTATTTCATCATGATATTCCAGTCTCATTCCATGGGTATTTAGTTTTAAAGTAATTTATATCAACGATCAGAAGTGAACCCGTCCGATCGTTACACGCTGACGGAAAAATAGAACGATTCTTGGTAAAGGTCGCAGTCTGGCGTATTTGACTACGCAAAAGTTTCTAAAAAACTTCAAACTGTAAAAATTTTGAATCCATGAGCCAAGAATGTAAGCTCCATTGGGTTATCCGACATGAAATGTCGAACAATCGTCATAACTATGATTTGAAATCCAAAGGATTTCCATACCGAAAAACACCAAAGAAATGATAATTACTTCGGGACAGGAAGACCATAAGAAGCACAAAAAAGAGCTTCTTATTTTCTTAATGAGTTGATTTAAATATTGTAAAATTTTTAAATCTCATTGCGTTTTCCGCATACGAACAGGTCGGAGACTTTCTACCCAAAGCATGATGATGAGTGGCTTTCACTCTTTTTGCAAGCTTCGATTGGTGACGATTCTTTGGCCATGGATTGAGCATTTTGAAAGTATACTTTGGAAAAAATTTTTGGGCCATTCAGGAAACTGTAAGCCTTTATATATCCCAATTTTTTCTTCAGCTCATCGGAAAATTTTTTACTATGCAATTGACCGGACAAACCACGGCCACTCCGGACATATTTGATCCAACCCATATTCTTCTAAGATCTGTACAATGGAGCTCAAAAGTATTAGGGCATAAAAACCTTGGTGACCTTGTAGTATAAAGTACCAATTAGTGTCCTAATAGAGTGACGAGCGATGTCTGGGAGCTATTGGTCTTCTACACAGAGGAACAGGTGGCAGTTCACAAAAAATTCCTTAGCCAAGGAGAGAGAGAAGCTATGGGCGATGGAATGTCAACTATTCCCACAAGGGCTTAACATAATGATGGATGCAAAGCCTGGTAGTCCAGATCGCTCTACCACAAAAAATATTCCCATCACGCATAGAGATCTGCATTACGATAAAGATTACAACTTGCGAATATACTGCTACTTTTTAATCATGAAATTGGGTAGGCGATTGAATATCAGACAGTGCGCCTTAGCAACTGCCCACATTTATTTATCAAGATTTCTGCTACGTGTATCAATAAGAGAAATCAATCTCTATCTGTTGGTAACCACTTGTGTTTATTTAGCGTGCAAAGTGGAAGAGTGCCCTCAGTATATTAGGACTTTAGTGAGTGAAGCAAGATCATTGTGGCCAGAATTCGTACCCCCTGATCCGACTAAGGTGACAGAATTTGAATTTTACTTGATAGAGGAATTGCAAAGTTTTCTTGTGGTACACCATCCTTATAAGTCTATGGAGCAAATTGTACAGGTATTACGAGCACCCCCTTTCGAATTGCACATTTCTCAAGATGAAATACAAAACTGTTGGTCCCTCATTAACGATAGCTACATAAATGACGCCCATTTAACTTATCCACCTCATATTATTGCCATCGCCTGTCTTTTTATCACAATATGTATTAGGGGGAGATCCGCAAAAAATACTCTTTCTAACTCGACGTCCCTGGAGGACGCAATATCTGAAGATGATGCTGTACTCACAAAAACTCTCAAGCAACAAGAATTATTCAACAGATTCATTGCCGAATCTCAAGTGGATTTGGAAGAAGTCATGGATACAATTCAGGATCTCATTACTTTATATGAGCACTGGGATAAATATCATGAGACATGGATCAAATTTCTTCTTCATACGTTGTACCTGAGACAAAATTCTTCGACGTTTACTCCTTCAGCATAAGTTTAGATGAAAACAACGATAGGCAGGTTAATGCGCGGTTCATGTGCTTTTTGGAAGGGAATTCCAACACAACGACTATCCCTGGCTTACAGTTTCCACCCACTGTGATTTTTTCATGGCAATGAATGTGATATTCACTTTTAAGGTTTTAAATATCTTGTCTACATTCATCCCAAGGCAGACCGATAGTCCTTACAAATTGAGGCGATGCCTGAGGGGCTATGACAGAGGATCCTTGCTTTTAAGTAGGTGGGAAATGTCGGCCATTATCCTTATTCTTATAAGGTATTATTCGGAGACAGCGATCTAGTTTGTAACTTCATGAGACATACCAAACGTTCAGTGAGTTGAAAGCATCAACATATTTCCAGCGACAAAATCTTAAAAGAAAATCGAATAAGTACAAGACAAGCATTCATTTCCACATGTTACGAACAATGATCACAAATTATTTTGCAAAAAAAAACTTGACACTTCAAGCGTCATGTTGTCAGACCACTATAATAACGTACAGCCATGCGTTTTGATAATAGAAATCTCTCTGAACTTATCAGTAATACTCAAAAAAATACAATGCAAGGGCATATGCTTCCTTGTGCAAACAAACCCAATCTAAAAGATCTCGTTTTTGGAAGCGGGCCAACAGCACAGAAACAGGAGCTAAGCATAAGATGAAAGGTTATATTCCGAAATTTTCACTCTTCCTCTTGTGTAATGGAGTCTACAAGATTATTCTTTCTCATAGCAGAATAATGGAAGAGTATCAATGGTTTGGATAGTTAGCCAAAATATGTCCCTAAGATCTCTGCCACAGCCAAGCTTCTTTCCCGAGTGTTGTACCGATATCTAAAGTTTCAACTGTTGAACTTCAGCATCAGCTTGGCGGCCAAATATAGGTGATTGCGACCTGTCTAGTAATATCAAAGCCAAGTGATATATTTGAAGTAGTGGGTTATCTGCGCATTCCCGCGCACCCCACAAGGCTGATCTTGATCAAATGTTATTGCCTTTTGACCTGTCATTTGACCTGTCATTTTGTTTTCAGCATGAGTATCAAGAGTGAAGATGGTATTATTGAGTTGAAATATTGTAGCATAGTTTCTTCTTAAATGACACGGTGAAAGATTAAATAAATGAGGTAAGATCACAGCTCTAACAATGCATCAATCGAGAAGAAAGATTGAGAATATATCGGCCCAATGACTAATTTTGAGACGATTACAAATATAGGCAATACTGACAGAGATGATTATTTTTCAAATTATACTTGGTTTCACCTTATAGGAAGAGTGAGGATTTATGTATCTCTATAGTTGAACAATCACCAATTGAACTAATCAGTGTCCAATAACAACAGTTTCGACTGTGTCGCTATGGAACACTTCTTTCAACAAGCTTCAGTGGTGAAAGTTGTTCCCAATGTTTCGTTAGCATATGGCAGGGCTCCGAATTTCTTCAGGCAGAACGTTGAATCTTTGACCTCCGCCATATTGCAAACTTCTAGCGGATTAAATATTCATTAAGATCAAATAGCCATTTATAAAAATCACCGCCAGGCCATACGGCCCTCATGCGCTCCGTTCCAAAAATAATGTTGAAAGAGACGTTCCTTAGTGGAATTGTCGAAACTGTTCGCACCGGACATTACTTACTTTAATTGGTGATTGTTCAATTATAGAGATATATAAATCCTCGCTCTTCCTATAA